>JADDOH010006880.1:0-34145 GCA_016648135.1 Agrypnia vestita | reverse complement strand
CGTGCTGCTTCTTACAGTTTGAAAAGGGACACCACTCCGTATTTCCAGAGTTCGGAGTTCTCTTAAAAATGAATTTGCCTTGCGTTTTACAGAATTTATTTAAGTGTAAAAAAGGGTTTTAAAGTACAAGTGTAAAAAGTTACAAAATAACGTATAAAGACACAGTATGTGAAGCTAATCGGCGAGAGCTTCCGCCCGATATAGAGTTCACTTGAAGAGTGAGGTCTCCAATCGGCTAGGGCTTTCGCCCTGTACAGAGATCACTGGAGGAGTGAGATAATGTGCGTTGGTAACTGGGCTTCTTATAGTCGATCTACACAAAGGAATTGCGAAGTCCCCTTTCCTCGTGTCCGGAGTTGTGCTGGTGCGGCGGAGTGCTACGCCCTTTGTTTTGCCGCCCAATCGGTTTCCACTGTCCGCAGCTGCCGCACCTCTGTTGCGTCGGCAGATTCCCTTGGTGTGGTTCATACTTTGCTCGCATGCTGGGCGCCTGGATTAGCCTTTGATACTGGCGCGTGTCTGCTATGGGCGTGTGTCACCGACCCCTGTCGCGTAGGCGCGATGTTGATGTATGTGTAACCTAGATGGGCGGTTATCTGCATTGTGGTATGAATTCTACAGATCTACAGAAGAATAATAGAAATGAACTGCAGGGGATGAATGAAGATGTTTTGGTACGGAAGAATAAAGAAAATAAGGAATTAAAACATTTCAATACCTCGGACATGTGATGAGGTATCTAGAAAAGTAAGAAATCTTGCATCTCATATTGCAAGAAAAAAAAAGGAAGAAAAGGAGAAGATATCGTCGATGAAAAAACTAAGGCAGTGGGAAACCAGTCTACTGTAGAGCCAGGAGAGAGGAGATGTAAATGATCAGGTAGAAAATTTTTACTCTGTAATCTATGAAATTTTTGACAACCTTATACCATATAGAGAAATCAGATCATCTACTTACCCTAACTGGTTCTCACAAGAATTAATAAGGTTGATTATACTAAAAAAACATACAAAGAGACCATGTTAGCCAGTGATAATATGAATTTCAGCAAAACTCGAAGAGATAGTTGCAATTTATCTAAGCATTTACGGACACAATATCTATTTAAAATTGAGGAGCAGACTCCAAAAAACTCCACTTCCTTCTTTAAACATGTAAGATCACTTAAAGCGAGTATTATGATTTTTCAAAATTCATGTATTTAAATAACAAGTGGGTTGATACCCCCAAAACAATTATAAATCTATTTGCTCAATTTTTCAAATCAGTATATGATAACTTAGCACAGGTATCATCATTTTCTGATCATCAGCCAGCAAACAACGCTTTAAATATTCCTAAAGTAGAGTTCAGTCAATCGGAAGTGGAAAAAGAACTAAGAAAATTCGATGAAAACATAGCCCCAGGTCCCGATAAGGTACCAACAGCCTTTCTTAAAAATTGTCATAGAGAATTATCATATATTTTATCCAAAATATTTAACTTATCTATACAATTGGTCTTTTTTCAGAGGTGTGGAAAACAAGTTATATAATTCCGGTTTTTAAAAAAGGTAACCACTCCGACATAACGAATTAAAGACCTATTTGCATCCAATCCGCTATACCAAAACTATTAGAACTCTTATTGTTAAATAGAATTAAAATATACCTCTTTAACATCATATCACCTCTGCAACATGGATTTATGCCTAACAGATCAATTCAAACTAACTTACTCGTCTTACGTGCGGATGTTCTGGATGCCTTCAAAGAACATCACCAGCTCGATTGTTGTTACACTGATTTCTCCAAGGCGTTCGATCGAGTCTCACATAAAATTCTACTTGATAAACTTAAAGCTTTGGGAGTTTCAGGAAACTTGAAAGCATGGCTAGAGAGTTATTTGCACAACGGACAAATGATTGTCAGGATAGCTGATTTGGAGTCTGATCACTTTTGTGCTCTTAGGTCCTATATTGTTCTGCATTTTCATCAATGAAGTAATCCCCGTACTATTGTCATCGGGTGTTAGATGTTTGCTTTTCGCGGACGATATGAAACTCTATAGACTAATTAAAACAGTCCGGGACTGCAAACTTGTGCAGTGTACACTGGACACTTTACAGAAATGGAGTTAAGTCAATAACCTATCTTTAATAGTGACGGACTTTTTCTTTTTAAAAAAAACTAATAAATGGTATTATCGACTGTCCTCAACTACTAGAACGTATCTGCTTGCGTTTTCCATCTCGCATAACTAGAAGTCATGCAAGTTTTGCCGTGGAAACTGCAGCCACTAACTATATCTTTTATTCCCCACTGCAAAGGCTTCCTAGACTAGCAAACAGATACGAGCAACTGGACGTCTTTGCCAATAACTGTATATTATTCAAAAATATATTAAAAGGTGTATTGAAAGGTTACTAATATGTGTCGAGTTGGACTTAAATAATTGATTTGTATTTGTATTTATATTTTTTATTATAATATTACTTTCAATGCTTGTGCTATATCTTTTCACTCCACATTAATATTTTTTTTGTTTATAAATTTCTATTATATTATATTCTTATGCTTATGCTTTATATATACGTACTTGCTTTTTACTTTATATTATATTTATCTTTATATATTTGTATCTATATTTTAAGTATTTTCTTTTCTCTTTATGTCATTATTATGTTTACATGTTATTGTTTTTTTCTCTTTAAACTATCTGTATATTCTGATTATGTACACTTACCTATCAATTGTAAAAGCCCTATAGGGCATTAATTAATAAATAAATAAAATAAATAAAAAATTTTAGGCCACAATAAATAAAACGATGACAGCCAATATCCATTGAAGGGAAAGGGCACAAGAAGAAAAAAAGGTATACACTATTGTCGGTATAAACTATTGTGGTTACATAGAAAGACTGGCTCCCACAGAAGAGGACCTACAAGAGTGGATAAATTCCTTCAATGAAGATTACACTCATGTAAGGATGAAGATTAGTAATGCCAAAACAGAGGTTATGATAGTAGGAAGAGACCAAGAGCAGTACTCTATCTGCATACAGGGGACCCAGATGAAGCAAGTTGAAAAATTCAAATACCTTGGAGAGGAATTTTCTAGGAACGGGAGGCAGGAAAGTGAAATAGATAGAAGAATCGGAGCTGCAGCCGGCGTTCAACGTTCTGTATATAGTGCGGTGATAAAAAAATCCGAGCTTGGTATCAAGACAAAACTGACGTACAAATCTGTATACAGGCCTACCCTAATATATGACCATCAAATTTGGATCCCGATGGAGAGAGTGAAAGCAGGAATCCAGGCCGCCGAGATATATAGGTATGTAAGGGGGTAGGGAGAGCGGAACAGAGTGAGAAGTGCCGATATAAGGCACTCGGCATTGAGCCCCTACACGTAGAAAAATCACAAACAAAGGGACTTAAACATGTGCTACGAATACCAGATGAACGAATACCAAGAAGAATCCTCTTGGCAACCCTGGAAAGAAAACGGTCGGTGGGTCAACCCAGACTAGAGAAACAGCTGGGAGAAACAACAGAAAGATGTGTATGAAAACAGAATGGTTAGCTCATGCAGAAGCAGCGCAAGACAGGGAAACATGGAAACATGGGATAGAGATGATCATGATGATGACTATTGTGGGTATACAATTTATCTTTTGTCATTTCGTGTATTGTAGATAAAACAATATTGTTTGGCAAAAAATTAAAATTTAAAAAATATTTTTTTAGGCTTAAGAATTTACCATTACCTATCCGCAATGATTTAGAACGCAGATAAAACCTTGTTTCATATTTAAAATTGAATATTTATTCGTACAATAATTTCCAATTCACAAAAACGCCGCAGGTCTGCCGCAAAATATTTATGTAATATTATAAAATTGAGCAATCTAAAAACATTTTTTGTCTTTTATATAAAACTCAATTTTCTTTTAGGCCGTCCTCTGGAGCTCGTTGGAATTCACTTCCTATTTTATCAGCCATCTCTTTGACGTCAACTTAATACTAATGCGTAAAAAACTCGGCGTGTATTTGTAAAGAAAATGTTCGTTTATATTAGTTACCATTGCCTTTTGACAAAAGTCGAGAGAATAATGTGATGTTATGAACCGCTGTTTGATCAAAAGGCGTGTTCTTTGACATTTTCAAAGCAAAAAGGTACTTTAATTTCTGTTATGGCTGAGCGAGCGAAATAAATGCTCAAACAGAAATGATAATAGCGTCAACCAAAGAAAAAACTGTAATAATTGCATTAAAAAACTGACTTTTATGTCTCAAAGTCGGAGTCCGATGAATTCTGCAATATTTTATTTTATTTTCTAACACTAATAGCTAAGAGGCAAAAACTATGTTCATTTTTCTGTAATTTAATTGGGATATCGCTATTTTTACATTGATAAGTTTGTTGACAAATTATTACAATATTTTACGTGAGAGGTGAAACATATCTATTAAAATTAAGTAACACTAAGAATACATTTTATATGCGTAATGTAGGATTCTGTAAGTATTCTGTGATAGTTATTCAGCTTATTCCTAGCAAGGTACTTAATAGAAATTAAGGAAGCTGGTTTTTAATTGCGATTTAGGTAATGTATTTTTTAAAGTGTACATCAATAAATACACACGGATTAAAACTATATATTAGGTCCTTACATATGAAATTGGTGTTTTGTCTACTGGCAAATTTGATCTCAAATATCTTCTCTTTGGTTAGGAATTCCAAATTCAAATTTATACAGCTATTTACTCATGTATTTGTGTTTTGAAAATTATAATTCATTTGTTTTTTCCTCAATTGTTTTTTTCTTTGCGTCACTCAGTTTACAAAATGAAAAACTTGAAATATCGCGTTATTTACGAGTACAAGTTCCACCGTGGCACCAGTGATGCAGAAACGGCTCGAAGGATTAATGATGTGTATGGCGACGGTGCCGCAAAAGAAAACACAGTGCGTTTTTGGTTCCAACGTTTTCGTTCTGGAAATTTCGACCTGCAGAACAAGCCCCGTGGACGGCCGGAGACCAAAGTTGATAATGAAGAATTGAAGGCTATTGTGGAAGAGGATCCATCGCAAACCACATTCGAGTTAGCTGCAGGCTGCGGTGTTAGTGATAAAACTGTTTTAATCCACTTGAAGCAAATTGGTAAGGTGAAAAAGCTTGAAAGGTGGGTACATCACGAATTGAGTGAAGCAAATCAACAAACGCGCGTTGACTGCTGCGTTGCATTACTCAACCGGCACAATAATTAATGGATTTTAAATCGAATCATTACCTGTGATGAAAAGTGGATCCTGTACGATAATCGGAAGCGCTCATCGCAATGGCTGAACCCTGCCGAACCAGCCAAACCATGCCCCAAGCGAAAATTGACTCCAAAAAAGTTACTTGTGAGCGTTTGGTGGACTAGTGCTGGTGTCGTTCACTACAGCTTTCTTAAATCTGGCCAGACGATTACGGCAGATGTCTATTGTCAGCAACTGCAAACCATGATGGAAAAGATAGCTGCTAAACAACCGAGGCTGGTTAATCGCTCTAGGCCACTGCTGCTTCATGATAACGCTAGACCACACACTGCACAACAGACGGCTACCAAATTAGAGGAGCTTCAATTGGAATGTCTAAGACATCCACCGTACTCTCCAGACCTTGCCCCAACAGATTACCCTTTTTTTCGAAATTTGGATAACTTCTTGCAAAGGAAAAAATTCAACTCCGATGGGGCAGTCCAAACCGCCTTCAAAGATTTTATTGATTCCCGTCCGAATGGTTTTTTTAGTAAAGAGTTCGATGAACTACCTATGAGATGGCAAAAGTGCATTGATAGTAATGGTACATACTTTGATTAAATAAATATATTATAATAAAAAAAAATCGGCTTTATGTTCCTCCCATACTAAACGCCAATTTCATATGTAAGGACCTAATATTAATAAATACAACACGTACAAGTACAATTATTAAAACTGCATTCTTTTTGGGAAATACTTACTTAATAATTTTACTTTACACATTTAAAAACTCGAAATTAACGAAAAATAACTCCTAAAAATGATGCTGGTATTTCGCAATTTGTCAATCGATTATAGAATATGGTAAACTTGCATGGGGAGGAACAGTGCTCTCAGTCAAGTAATTGTTATAAAAATTATTCATAACAATTACTTGACTGTAACCTCAATAATAGAGACAGACGAAATATTTAATAAATTCAATATTTTCTATATTAGACAAAGGTAATGCTAATACAACTTAAACACATATATATTAACACAAAATACATACACATTAAAAACAACCCAAATGACAATGCCACATGAAAAAATTAACTTAATATAAAAATTCCAAGAATACAAACTACATATGGGCAACGGAGTTTCAACTACTTTAGACCCCAACCCGAGTTTTTATTAAAAAAATTGCACTGAAATTTTCGCCAAAGGAACTCAGAAGGTACGTACCACTAGAATTTGTGCTTCATTTTGGACATTATTTGGACTAATGAGTATTTTTTACAAAATCAAAAAATCTCCTTTGTTCTTTAATGTTCTTTAATGTTGTAAATATGAATTATTTAATATTGTCACGAGATGGCAGAAACAAGAATTTACACATAATTAAGGATTTTACAGCACTTTTAAATTACATTGGAAACTTCTACAAAGGTCCTAATAACCCTAAAGATTCTGAAACCATCGCGACGCGATATTTACCTATATAAAGGGATCGACCGGCTACTGTGCAATAGTTGAGTTTGACATTTGACGAGTGTCACTTTACCGGAGATAAAACCTGCTAAGCAGTGCGATCAACGTGTGTATATGCGAGTGAGGTATTTGAGCAAATACGATAGAATCAGCATAATAAAAATTGTTCCACAGGCGAGTGACTAGAGATAATTCATGCGAATTAAAGAATTAGACAATAAATTCTATGAAACATTTTAGAAACATTTAGTGGCTGTGAATTGAAGAACCGTACCTACTCTAGTTAAGTTTGTGTCCAGTGACTTTTTGGGTATAAAAATAAAACTTTAATTGATTTTGAGAGTGTCATTTTTCTCACATAGCTATAAAATTTTCTCCTTATTTTTTGCAACGCTATTCATCTCGGCACAGGTTAATCCTATACCTATATATTTGACTTCCTAAAACGTATAGAATATTTAGAAAATTTGTACTGTTGATATAATACTAGCACATGTATTAATTCACTCTTTGCCTTAGGCGAAACAAAAAACACGTGCACTCGTGTTTTGACCTTAACCTAACCTTAACCTTGGCAGGCGCCTTCCTTCCTAATGTCAAATGTCACGAGGAACATGCCAAGCCAAAAAAGTGCCAAACTAATTAAGCATTTTTTCACCCGAAAAAACAAAGCGTGTGTAACATAAATATCCGAAACATCCTGTTGTGTATAATTAATTAGCTCCACCACGTAAATGTGGAGATGTAATGCGATGACTTTATCTACACCCGGTGGAGGTACAGCGTGTTCCGTGAAACATTATATTACCATTAATATTAAACGCCCACCTGCGTTTAAGAACAGGATGATAAATATTAGGGGTAGTTCGAATTAGCAACCCCGTGATGTAGTGGATGCTAAATTAATATCTACGGCGAATTTAATTCTCGCTTTAGGTTTTTATCTACCCTTATATGGTTTAAACCTTACCAACGGTCACAAATCTCTCAAAAATCATAAAAATATGGTGCAGCATGTCTCACACACGTGTGATAATGATAAGTTACACTACATAGATAATTATATGTTTTAAAAAAATATTAATAGATACAGAAATTTTTGCAGATACCCTATCTTTTGAAAAAATACTCCTACATAACATTAATTTTTTCGACAATAATCTGAATTCCTAGCGCACACAATCCCAATTTTAAGAATTTCGTTGTCCGTCCGTCCGTCTATCTGTCTGTCTGTCTGCCCCCGTTACTTTGTGTAACTTGCGTAACTTCTTTATAGTATTTTCATCTTTCATTTTTTTACCTAAAATTTTTTCTTTTTTATATGAATAGATAAATGTTTATTCCTTAGGAACCGACATGTAAAAGCGCCGTCATTTTTGACGGGTAGTTTTTATGTTAATTCTCTTAAGCGCAACAACCGTAACACTTGCCCATAAATTTGCAATATTCGTGTTATTCTGTAAATAATTTCTATCAATTTTATTTCGTTTGTTTGTTCGCCACTTGCAATGTACACGATTAATCGCTGTGTAAGACATGTGCCAGTTTGCACATGATAGCATTGCATTGAAAAATCAAATATTTGCATTTTGCTGGCGTAGGCCGAAGACACTTATGATTTGGATATTGGGTTGAGTTTGAAATAAATAATGTACTGTGGTTTGTATCTAGTATTCTATATGTATTATTAAAAAAATAAATACAGTTGTCATCAAAAACAGGCGGCCTCCGTAGCTAATGGGCATGATACTGGCTTCTCACACGACATACTCCAGGTTCGATTCCTGGTGTGCTTACAATACATCCTTATGATTTTCTCCAACCAGGATGTTTTCATGCTGTATTTCAGCACAGTAGTAAAAAAATTGTTCTAGGCATTTGTTCGAAGTGATTTTGTCATGTTGCTTTTATGATCCAGAACCAAATATATGGGTAAGTCTTCCAATTGTCTCTTCGCGGATTCAT
This sequence comes from Agrypnia vestita, assembly GCA_016648135.1. Classification (NCBI taxonomy): domain Eukaryota; kingdom Metazoa; phylum Arthropoda; class Insecta; order Trichoptera; family Phryganeidae; genus Agrypnia; species Agrypnia vestita. The sequence goes on along the minus strand of JADDOH010006880.1, from coordinate 25,470 downwards.
TTGTAAAATCGATCAATGTGGTATCATCTACAAAATATCAACGATATGGCGAATGTGTCGTTGAAAGTGTTAGGATTTGTACTGAGGGTGGCAAAAGATTTCAGGAACCTCGACACATTAAAAATTCTATATACACATCACTAGTGATGAGTCAGATTGAAAGCGACGGTGTTGTCGCCATACTATAATGTACACTCTCAACCAATAGAAAGGGTACAAAACAAATTTTTAAGAGCTCTTAATTATAAAGTACTTATTCCAAGAGAACAATTAAATTATGATTCCTTGTTAAGTTTAATGGGTTTATCAAAGTAAAGTGAAAGAAGAACCAAATCAGATTTGTTTGCCTTTTTAAAATTCTGCGTAATTGTTTTAACAGCCATGACTTATTACAATTAATAAACATTCATGTACCTGCTAGGAATACCAGAATAGTACACCCGTACTACTGTTACAATAAAGCACAAAGGAACACATTGTTCTTGATGTTTCTAAATAATTTATGTTAACATTATATATATATATATATATATCTTATATCTAAAATATATATATTAGTTTAGCAAAGAATACTTCCATTATTCGGAAATCGACTAGCGGGAAGACGTCAAAGCTTCGTTTGATATTCTCGCAATAATCGATTACTCTCCTACTAAAAAATGGAATAATATTAGGTCCTTACATATGAAATTGGCGTTTAGTATGGGAGGAACATAAAGCCGATTTTTTTTTATTATAATATATTTATTTAATCAAAGTATGTACCATTGCTATCTATGCACTTTTGCCATCTCATAGGTAGTTCATCGATCCCTTTACTAAAAAAACCATTCGGACGGGAATCAATAAAATCTTTGAAGGCGGTTTGGACTGCCCCATCGGAGTTGAATTTTTTCCTTTGCAAGAAGTTATCCAAATTTCGAAAAAAATGGTAATCTATTGGGGCAAGGTCCGGAGAGTACGGATGGATGTCTTAGACATTCCAATTGAAGCTCCTCTAATTTGGTAGCCGTCTGTTGTGCAGTGTGTGGTCTAGCGTTATCATGAAGCAGCAGTGGCCTAGAGCGATTAACCAGCCTCGGTTGTTTAGCAGCTAGCTTTTCCATCATGGTTTTGCAGTTGCTGACAATAGACATCTGCCGTAATCGTCTGGCCAGATTTAAGAAAGCTGTAGTGAACGACACCAGCACTAGTCCACCAAACGCTCACAAGTAACTTTTTTGGAGTCAATTTTCGCTTGGGGCATGGTTTGGCTGGTTCGGCAGGGTTCAGCCATTGCGATGAGCGCTTCCGATTATCGTACAGGATCCACTTTTCATCACAGGTAATGATTCGATTTAAAATACCTTCATTATTGTGCCAGTTGAGTAATGCAACGCAGCAGTCAACGCGCGTTTGTTGATTTGCTTCACTCAATTCGTGAGGTACCCACCTTTCAAGCTTTTTCACCTTACCAATTTGCTTCAAGTGGATTAAAACAGTTTTATCACTAACACCGCAGCCTGCAGCTAACTCGGATGTGGTTTGCGATGGATCCGCTTCCACAATAGCCTTCAATTCTTCATTATCAACTTTGGTCTCCGGCCGTCCACGGGGCTTGTTCTGCAGGTCGAAATTTCCAGAACGAAAACGTTGGAACCAAAAACGCACTGTGTTTTCTTTTGCGGCACCGTCGCCATACACATCATTAATCCTTCAAGCCGTTTCTGCAGCATTGGTGCCACGGTGGAACTCGTACTCGTAAATAACGCGATATTTCAAGTTTTTCATTTTGTAAACTGAGTGACGCAAAGAAAAGAACAATTGAGGAAAAAACAAATGAATTATAATTTTCAAAACACAAATACATGAGTAAATACCTGTATAAATTTGGATTTGGAATTCCTAACCAAAGAGAAGATATTTGAGATCAAATTTGCCAGTATGGCAAAACGCCAATTTCATATGTAAGGACCTAATATGTATCGCGCCTTCTCCACGCGTCGATGTCCTTTCTCATTTGTATGGTTAATGAATTTGTGGTTTATAATCCAATACTATAATTATTTTTTTAAACCTTAAATTTGATACATCATTTTTATCATCGCCACGAGTCTGCCTGCAAAGTTTCAGCTCGATTGGATGACGGAAAAAGGGTTAAAAATCGATCCAAAGTTTTTTCGGCAGACAAGCAGATGCTACTAAAAGAAAGGGAGTAAAAAAAGTAAGAACACTACAATAAGTACCTATATAAAGAGTATCAGTAAGTATTGAATACAATTGAAACAAACATTCACTGGCAATATAACAGAGTTAATAATCACACTTGAAAATAAAAATGAAATGCTTCCCTGAAAACTATGTTTAGCAGTGACGAAACACCCTAACTTGTGCGTGGTATAAAGTTAAGTTCACTGGAAATTACTTTTGAAAATTACGTTCAGGTTTCTGAATGCACTCCAGCCCAACTTTGTCCTGAGAACAAGTTAGTCAGATGTGCCTCCGGATACGAAAATTTGTTGTTTAGACCTACCTACCTAAGGGTAGACAGAGTTATCGACTTGTTCAAGCTGCGTTCTATTAGCAAGTCTTCAAAGCAGTCCATAACTCATTTTGGATCTTTCTCATTCATCCTTCTTTCCTACTGATTTCTGGTTGAATAATTGATTTAATCTGGTCCTAATTCCTTAATAATCCCTATTACGTGACCTTCTTTTCTGTATCAGAAAAACATGCCAGGGAAAATTGCATCTCAGTCACGGCGGAGGAGCTCTACGGGTATGTATCCACCTCCGTGTAAAATCATCCAATTTCTATCTAAATTTGTGGCTTTCAGGGTGGTGTAACCCCTTAAAAGCTCGCCATTTAAACAAATGCCGGTTTTGCCTTAACACATCTGGTGGATAGCGCATTCTGCATTTAAGATTTATATTTTAATCGTTAAGTGCTATAATTTTATGCATCTTATCAAGATTCCGCGGTGTTTAGGGCTTAATACGAAACAAACTAGAACTGCTGTCAATTCTATCATTTGAATGATTGCGGTTATCGCGTCAAACAAAGTAAAATATTTTGATAGTCATTATTTTCGTTATTAATTTCTACATAAACAAGAAAAAAATACAATGAAAACATAAAAATAAATGTAACAAGTTAGAAAAATATAAAGAAAGGTATACAGAAGGAGGAAAAATAACAAATACACACGTTTATTTCATAAGTTGAGTTTTTCATTCCGGACTTTTGGTGGAGATCAGAATTTATGTTATTTTCATAAAAACTGCAGGATTTATGAAAACTGCAGAAATGCGAATTAAGTTATATTTATCAAGTAATTTGTTATTATGTTTAATGCTTGCAAAAAATACATTCAAACATGTTATTATTGAAAACTGTTTTTATGTAAGAAATTAACGAAAAAAATTTTACTGTAAAGTGAAAATAGCACAATTTTAACAGGTAAGTTAAATAAATATCCCAATTACAATAATTTTGTTTTCTGTCTGTCCGTCCTCCCGTCTGTCTGTCTGTCTGTCTGTCTGTCCCCGTAACTTCGTGTAACGTCCGTAACTTTTTTACAGTATTTTTTTTCGTTTTATTTTCGATTTTTTTACGATTTTTTAAAAAAATAAATAAATTCTTATACCTTAGAAACCAACATATAAAAGAACCATCATTTTTGACGGGTTAAGGTAATAAGTGACAATAACAGGCTTAACTAATACATAATAATACAAATAATATTACTTGATGCAGTTTTGAACTTGGTGTGTCATTCCTCGAAGTTATGGAAGTGTTAACAAAAATAAGTAATAAGAATAAATAATAAATAAAATAACTTTGTTGTAAACCAGATTCATTTTTATTGTAAACATTAATCATGGTGAAACAAACTGTACTATTTTATTTGTAAAGTGATTTTGAAGGAGAAAATAATAATTACTCCTAATTTAAAAATTTTTTTTTTAAATTTTCAATATTGTGTATTAAAAAGTTTAAAAGTGTTTTTAACTCCTCCGAAGAATTGCAAAAATACCCCTAACGAGCATTACTTGGCTCACAGCGCTTCAGTATGCAAAAATATTTCTAGGTAACTTCTCTGACATTTTTTCTAGTTTCTTTACAGTTTCGCTTTGAGGACTTGTATCTATTTAAATTCTCTCACGGTTCGTTCAAGCGCACGAAAATATTTTTATTTCTATTTCGCGATACTCGAGGTAAAGAAAATTGACTTTTCGCAACAGAACATCAGCAGGAATGCAACTTCAAGGCTCATTTTTAACGTGCGCAAATTGAGATTTATAGAAAATTTAATAATCTTGAAGAGGTTTTGAAAATAAATATTTGCGATATAAATTTGGTTAGATTATACACGAAAATAAAATGTTGCATCAACTATCAAGGTTGGCACTATAAACCTCTTAGAAGCGTTCAAAATGTGAATTCACCGCAGAATGTTAAGGATATCCTGAACCGACATGATAACTAACACTGAGGTCTTACACAGAGCCAATGTCCAAAAAGAATTGTTTACATCAAGCTATCGTATTATAAGATAACGTATTTTGGTCTCATAATGAAAGAGGAAAATATATCCTTCTTCAGTTGGTTGTTAAAGGGAAGATTGAAGGCCGTAGAGGAGTCGGAAGAAAATAGCTATCCTGGCTAAGATATTGCCGCGAATGGATCCGGATAAGAAGAGTCGAGGATCTGCTGCGAGGTACCCAATGTGGATATGGTTTCTCTCGAGTAATCGGTACTTAATGGAGACAGGATACTTAATGAAGAAGAAGGTACATGGAAAAATACTAAAAAAAATATAAAAAAACTAAATCATATACATCAATTACAAATAATGTATATACTCGGTAATCACCACTACTTGACACTTTGGTTATAAATAATCCGTATGTTCGGTATTGACACTTCGGTTTAATATTCGCTAATCCAAATATTATTAGCATTAACGTTTTGACTTTCCGCCCTCGACCGCCATCACTTTATAATTGGATCATCATCGGCTTGCGAGCATCATCGAATGTGTGAAAGTGTGTGAAAATAGTGTCGCTTTGTTTGTTCAATCGTCAATTCATCGATTTTGATCTCGTATCATCTGGAGGAAAAAGAATATGCGGCAGGTGAGTCGAGCGCTTCCTGTTCCTTCATCATACACAGTTCACGTAATATCGTTCCCTTTTATCCTATCCTTCCTGATTTTCGTCATTTTTAACACCACCCCTGCCTTGCATTGGGATCACCATCAATAAATTATATTCGAGCCTCCAAATAAGAGTCTGTCTTAAATCTGTGAGATGGAAAACGTGCACCGCAATTAGCACTTAATATTAATTAGATATCTTTCAATTATAATTATTTTTTCGATGAATCCAAAATACAATACAAATATTTATGTATTTATTAATATATATTTTCACTGTAGAAACTGAAAGGATTGTGGTGAAATTTTGAGTATTTTCCCCACCGCTGCGACCCCGTGACAATGTTAAAAAAAATAATTTATGAAGTACCTATAACATGAAAAATTTCTACTTTAACAGATAAAAGTCTAAGAAATTAGCCGAAAAGAGGCTAAACGATTATCACAATTTTAATAGACGTATTATTTGAACATAATATAGTTATGATTCACCTCTTATGTAAAAAAAAAACTATTTGAACCATTATGTTACATTCATTTTTGATCATACTGTGCATACTCATATCTGCACAAAATAAAAATTACTGTACCAATACGCGTACTAATACATAATGCATATTAATAAGTACTTAAGAACAAAAAGTAACAACATATTCGCGTAGGAATATATATACATATATAAAAATGTGAGAAAATTTATTACTCCTGCATTGAAAAATGAAGCTTGTAGAATAATGAGTTTGCAAATTACTCTACCATAACTTTTCTTTGAATAGGGATTTAAAAAAAATCAACAATTCACAGATTCTTTACAAGTCTAAGGAGAAATTATTCATGTTAATTTTCATGAAACTCACCGGTATGCAGCGGTAAAGGGTTAAATTCAAAGGGTCGAGTTAAAGTAAAACACCAGATTCAATTGCTATTAAGATTTGTTAATTAAATCTTTTATCTCTAGCTAGCAGAAGGAAATCACTCTCTACGATTGTAACTTACGTAATACATCGGTCACAAGATTCTATAAACGAGAGGAACAGCACAGAATTGAGGGTTTGCGAACAATTTTAATGGTTTTAGAATGTTTTAGTAAAATCCGGAAGCCTATTGAATATGCGAATGTATACCAGAAGTTTCGAGAAATCGTATACTTTTAAATTACATCACAGCCTTGCCGAGGAGTCAGTATTGTTTTGAAAGCAGTGAAAACCACAGATCTGGGCGCATAAATAGCGAACTATGAATCTGTGATGGCAATGTGTGATAAAACGGCAGTGCATAAAAATGTAACCAGAGACGAATGAAGCGTTCAAGCAACGAAATTAGTTCGAATAACGTATAGTGACTCAGCTAAAGTTTGTGTCCAGTGAATTTGTTACCAATAAATTGTGCGTAACTATTACATTTAAATTCCCACCGCAGCGAAAATGTTACAATATTATAGCACATTTTTAAGAAGATTGTCTTTGGAATTAATAGAATGATAAAAAAAGCAATTTATATTGTGGTCTGTATTACTCTATGTGAAAAAAATGTGGTAAAATATTGATAACTGGAATACATTTATACAATTTAATTAGTAATCTGTATACTGAAGTCCGAGAGCAAGTTAATAAGAAATCTACCGTATCAGGTTGCTTCAAGAATTTGGTCTGGAAGAACAAAAATATGCGTATTGAAAGCAAGATCAAGACATGCGTGCAACCTATCGTGACATGAGCTGACACTATCCGTACCAAAGGACTCCTCAGAACATCTGAAATGAAAGTGCTGAGATCCATTAGTGGAAAAACTTTATGTGATCGTGTCCGAAATGTAGGCATTTGTAGGCATGTAGCAAGGAAAACTTGCGAAATAGAGGACATAGCACGATGGAGTAGGACCAGAAGGAATGGAAGGATCACGTAGCCAGGATAAACAGTGACAGACTCGTGCATACGGCAGCTAATGAAATACCCTCTGGACGACGCCCATCAGAAGAGGGAACCTCGTCATCCCAGAATGTGCAGTTTTCTGTACCACAGTTCAACATAATAATAAATCGACATATCTAATAAAATCAGATCTAATAAATCCTAGCTCATGAACTTACTTTTAAATATAATAAAAATATTCCATGTAAAATTAAGAATATTATTAAATAATGAATTTACTTTTTCAATCTTTATTGTCATCTCACAAATTTCCCATCAAAATAATAATAAAGGGGAAAATCTCATCTCTTTCTGGAACAATATCATTTTAAGCTAACTGAAAGTTGAGGGAGACATTATTCATTCAAATACGAACAAAAATTCTAATTAAACTATAAATAACATGTCAAAACGACAGGATTTTAAATTTGAAAATTCAATGGTAGAAATAATTTACTTTGTTTGATACGATATCAATACACTTTTACATTAAAGAATTGACATCTTCATATAAAGAATCACATATATTACAATACATAAATCTGTGTGATGCCATATAACTTGAATGCTATCAGTATGCTTGTGTGATGTTGCTATGCGAAACATAAGTAAATTATATTTTCTCTGGTTTTGGGATGATAGTTCTTAATGATCGTACATTAAACTGACCTGACCTGACGTACACCAAATAAAATATCTAAGAATTATACTTGATACTTATTTCAAATGGAATCTTCATACACAACATCTTTCATTTATCATACGTATATTATACTGCTATAAAGCATCTCTCGATACATCCACACTCAAATATTTTTTCATGAACGCTCGTCAATTTCTAACCATCTATTTTTCAAAATCTCAATTACGTGGTTGTATAAATACTATAGCATTCGAGATTTGGATCTGTGGGGGTTGGTATTGGTTGAATTGACCCCTGGTATGAGGTCGAGAAGCTACCACCTACGTGCTGCTTCTTACAGTTTGAAAAGGGACACCACTCCGTATTTCCAGAGTTCGGAGTTCTCTTAAAAATGAATTTGCCTTGCGTTTTACAGAATTTATTTAAGTGTAAAAAAGGGTTTTAAAGTACAAGTGTAAAAAGTTACAAAATAACGTATAAAGACACAGTATGTGAAGCTAATCGGCGAGAGCTTCCGCCCGATATAGAGTTCACTTGAAGAGTGAGGTCTCCAATCGGCTAGGGCTTTCGCCCTGTACAGAGATCACTGGAGGAGTGAGATAATGTGCGTTGGTAACTGGGCTTCTTATAGTCGATCTACACAAAGGAATTGCGAAGTCCCCTTTCCTCGTGTCCGGAGTTGTGCTGATGCGGCGGAGTGCTACGCCCTTTGTTTTGCCGCCCAATCGGTTTCCACTGTCCGCAGCTGCCGCACCTCTGTTGCGTCGGCAGATTCCCTTGGTGTGGTTCATACTTTGCTCGCATGCTGGGCGCCTGGATTAGCCTTTGATACTGGCGCGTGTCTGCTATGGGCGTGTGTCACCGATCCCTGTCGCGTAGGCGCGATGTTGATGTATGTGTGACCTAGATGGGCGGTTATCTGCATTGTGGTATGAATTCTACAGATCTACAGAAGAATAATAGAAATGAACTGCAGGGGATGAATGAAGATGTTTTGGTACGGAAGAATAAAGAAAATAAGGAATTAAAACATTTCAATACCTCGGACATGTGATGAGGTATCTAGAAAAGTAAGAAATCTTGCATCTCATATTGCAAGAAAAAAAAAGGAAGAAAAGGAGAATATATCGTCGATGAAAAAACTAAGGCAGTGGGAAACCAGTCTACTGTAGAGCCAGGAGAGAGGAGATGTAAATGATCAGATAGAAAATTTTTACTCTGTAATCTTTGAAATTTTTGACAACCTTATACCATATAGAGAAATCAGATCATCTACTTACCCTAACTGGTTCTCACAAGAATTAATAAGGTTGATTATACTCAAAAAACATGAGCTTGGTATCAAGACAAAACTGACGTACAAATCTGTATACAGGCCTACCCTAATATATGACCATCAAATTTGGATCCTGATGGAGAGAGTGAAAGCAGGTATCCAGGCCGCCGAGATATATAGGTATGTAAGGGGGTAGGGAGAGCGGAACAGAGTGAGAAGTGCCGATATAAGGCACTCGGCATTGAGCCCCTACACGTAGAAAAATCACAAATAAAGGGACTTAAACATGTGCTACGAATACCAGATGAACGAATACCAAGAAGAATCCTCTTGGCAACCCTGGAAAGAAAACGGTCGGTGGGTCAACCCAGACTAGAGAAACAGCTGGGAGAAACAACAGAAAAATGTGTATGAAAACAGAATGGTTAGCTCATGCAGAAGCAGCGCAAGACAGGGAAACATGGAAACATGGGATAGAGATGATCATGATGATGACTATTGTGGGTATACAATTTATCTTTTGTCATTTGGTGTATTGTAGATAAAACAATATTGTTTGGCAAAAAATTAAAATTTTAAAAATATTTTTTTAGGCTTAAGAATTTACCATTACCTATCCGCAATGATTTAGAACGCAGATAAAACCTTGTTTCATATTTAAAATTGAATATTTATTCGTACAATAATTTCCAATTCACAAAAACGCCGCAGGTCTGCCGCAAAATATTTATGTAATATTATAAAATTGAGCAATCTAAAAACATTTTTTGTCTTTTATATAAAACTCAATTTTCTTTTAGGCCGTCCTCTGGAGCTCGTTGGAATTCACTTCCTATTTTATCAGCCATCTCTTTGACGTCAACTTAATACTAATGCGTAAAAAACTCGGCGTGTATTTGTAAAGAAAATGTTCGTTTATATTAGTTACCATTGCCTTTTGACAAAAGTCGAGAGAATAATGTGATGTTATGAACCGCTGTTTGATCAAAAGGCGTGTTCTTTGACATTTTCAAAGCAAAAAGGTACTTTAATTTCTGTTATGGCTGAGCGAGCGAAATAAATGCTCAAACAGAAATGATAATAGCGTCAACCAAAGAAAAAACTGTAATAATTGCATTAAAAAACTGACTTTTATGTCTCAAAGTCGGAGTCCGATGAATTCTGCAATATTTTATTTTATTTTCTAACACTAATAGCTAAGAGGCAAAAACTATGTTCATTTTTCTGTAATTTAATTGGGATATCGCTATTTTTACATTGATAAGTTTGTTGACAAATTATTACAATATTTTACGTGAGAGGTGAAACATATCTATTAAAATTAAGTAACACTAAGAATACATTTTATATGCGTAATGTAGGATTCTGTAAGTATTCTGTGATAGTTATTCAGCTTATTCCTAGCAAGGTACTTAATAGAAATTAAGGAAGCTGGTTTTTAATTGCGATTTAGGTAATGTATTTTTTAAAGTGTACATCAATAAATACACACGGATTAAAACTATATATTAATAAATACAACACGTACAAGTACAATTATTAAAACTGCATTCTTTTTGGGAAATATCAGAAACTTACTTAATAATTTTACTTTACACATTTAAAAACTCGAAATTAACGAAAAATAACTCCTAAAAATGATGCTGGTATTTCGCAATTTGTCAATCGATTATAGAATATGGTAAACTTGCATGGGGAGGAACAGTTCTCTCAGTCAAGTAATTGTTATAAAAATTATTCATAACAATTACTTGACTGTAACCTCAATAATAGAGACAGACGAAATATTTAATAAATTAAATATTTTCTATATTAGACAAAGGTAATGCTAATACAACTTAAACACATATATATTAACACAAAATACATACACATTAAAAACAACCCAAATGACAATGCCACATGAAAAAATTAACTTAATATAAAAATTCCAAGAATACAAACTACATATGGGCAACGGAGTTTCAACTACTTTAGACCCCAACCCGAGTTTTTATTAAAAAAATTGCACTGAAATTTTCGCCAAAGGAACTCAGAAGGTACGTACCACTAGCATTTGTGCTTCATTTTGGACATTATTTGGACCAATGAGTATTTTTTACAAAATCAAAAAATCTCCTTTGTTCTTTAATGTTCTTTAATGTTGTAAATATGAATTATTTAATATTGTCACGAGATGGCAGAAACAAGAATTTACACATAATTAAAGATTTTACAGCACTTTTAAATTACATTGGAAACTTCTACAAAGGTCCTAATAACCCTAAAGATTCTGAAACCATCGCGACGCGATATTTACCTATATAAAGGGATCGACCGGCTACTGCTGTGACGTTTGCGTCTTGTAGAGGGTGTATTTTGGGGTGAAGTTTTTTTTTGAAGAAGTTTAAATCGAAAGTTTAAAAGAGAGGCTTTAAGAAAAGTTCTAAAAGCGATTTTACTTTAAGTTCATTTATTAAAAGTCTAATATATTATTTGAGATCTGCTTTTGCAAGCTCAAAGCTATGTTTAAAATTTATTTACGTGATTGAATTAAGTTTACGTTTAGTCTAACATATAATTTGGCCAGTAATTGTCTAGTGATAGTAATTTAGGACTCCTCGATGTGACGCGGTTACCCGGTACTTTTGGTAGCGTAGCAGAAGAAATGCCATTGTATTCATACGAGGCGAAACTAACCTAACATTATTAACGCGCAACATGAGCCGGACTCAAAACGACGATCGATTGAACAGACTAACAAAATCGCCTTTCATGGCGGCGCATTAGTCACTTCCTCGCATCCGGTAGCGGCGTCGCGAACATAAATATGTCTACGTAGATTTTTCGCCTAGAACGAAGCCGCCTGGTTACCGAGGTCTCATATTAGCACCTGTGGACGGATTCCACGGTTGAGCGCGGGGTCACGATTACGATGGAATATTCAGATAGATAAATACCACTTGCGAAATACAGCCTAGGGCGCTATGAGTATAACTTGGTATCCACATAATACAACCGACGGTACATAATAGGAACTTAGTGCTGATATTGCGCAACAACACGCAATATTTAATTTTATTGCGTAAATTTTCCTTTTTTTAATGCAATAGTATACTGGATCTGCCGGTCATCCAGATTAGATAAATCACGGTCGATTAATACACGGTTATACTTATTAAACACACACACAATACTCAAAAATGCAAATTAACGGCTGGGTTCTCCAGAATACATATATACATACAATGCTTACAACTGGCGCGATCGGTGGTCTTCGGCCTGATTTATCTGTTCATGGTATATAGTGGAAAGAGTAAACATATATTCATAACAACTAGGCGCAACAGAGGCTCGGGGCAAGCTTTGTCTGACATTATCACAGCCCGAGATTCTAAATCGAAATTTTCGTTTCTTTCATAAGTCATATTTTATAAGAGGCAAGTTGATTATGATTTTACTTTTACGTAGATTTTAGGTTACCCTTCTCTACGAAAGGGGGTACAGCCCCAGCGACAACGCTGTACCCGGTAGCTACCACCTGCGTAATTTAATAGCTTCCCATGCTAATCTGCAGACCAAGATCAAGCCGAGACTCTATTGCTCCTGCTGGAATCCTCCGAAGTCCTCGCTTCCCGGCGACAAACACATCAGGAAGAAATCCCGCGTCTGATATTAAGGTTTGTATATTGTCCCGCGGGGCAGTCAAATTGACTGGTGTATATGATGAGGATCCCACGTTGCGGCTACCTGAGCCGGAGTATTATGATGTTTACTGCTGATTAAAGGGCTGAATGAACTAACTGGGTGACTGGAAAAGACTCTCCCTTGAGCGCGTCAGTCAGAGCCATGTTAGCATCGCCAATTATAGTTGATGTGAATGATCCCACGGTGTAGTCTTATTGACTAGAGATATTAAATGATGGTAAAACAGCATGATTATTACGGTTGATTGTGTAATTCCTGATGTGTTTCTCGCTGGCCGGGAAAGGAGAACCCCGAAGGTCTCTGTATACAGCAAGTTAGAAAAGGTGATGACTGATGAGAATGATGGTGTTAGTAATGCCATCGCGCTCCTGAATGCGGTCCCGATCATAAAAGTTGATTGTTAAACTGCTAACAGATCTCGTTCATTAAAGCGGTCCCGAGCATAAGTATTGATTGTCGAACTGCTACCTGCATCTTATAATTTCTCGTTCATGAGAAACGTCCTATCTCGTCCTTGAGTACGGAGTTATTACATTCACATACATTCATAACCAGAGCCCGAGCTCGTCGCACCAAGGGGACTGAAAAGACGTGAGAGGCTCTTCCCCTTAGATGTTAGAGGGGTAACCGCATCAAGACCTTCAGACCATCCTGTAATTCTTGGCTTTAAAACCCAGTTATAACCGGGTAGATACAGTTAAGATGGGCCTACCTAGTCCCTGACCTAAGGTGTCTCCCCAATCTAAACAGACTCCATAGCCGAGAACGCGCGCTCCGACATTCGACCCTGTCTTGCCACGCGAGTAGATCCAACTTCATCCTTTTCCACAATCGAAATTCAGCCTCCCAAGATCACGGGGCGTGAAAGACGTACGACTTCTCGCCTCCCGACCATGGAGAGACGAACTTCCCCATTCGGTTCTCGTTCATTATCCCATTTATAATCCCCGCGTGCCTAACCTTAAGAGTCTAGCGCCGGTAATAAGATCTCATTATGCTACGTTGGAAGTTAATATTGCACAACCGGACGAAATGCCTATTTCCCGCGATCCTATTCAATTTGTAAAACGCAATAATATGTATTTATATATGTTAGTAAAACGTTTGTAATGCAGAATGCACGTATGATGACCTCGCTTCTATCCCAAAGATAATTAAGATATAATCCCGACGTTACGTCCCGATATCAGTACTAATTTGTTTCCGCGTCCGTTACCGTCGGCTCTGAACCCACGTAATGAAATGAATAGTGATTATGTGACCATGACAAATTATGTAGCACGAACAATCCATTTAATACACATAAGACAACATCAGGAATAAATAATATTAAAGGTTCTTATCTTATTTCTGTAGTTGGTCTGCTTCTGAGATGGCATCCTGATCCGAAGTAATATAACGGGTCTTCTCCAAAATTGAGCATTTACCAGCGCCTGTGTAGCCTCCACTTTCCTTCCATCGAGAATGCTGCTCGTTAGTACAAAATTTCCGCGATTCTAAGCTGAAGACCGGCTGCATCTAAATTAATTATTTCTATACAATACAATTCGAAACACGTCTTTATAAGAACTTGATAGGAACAAATCGTGTTTAATACGATTGCCCAATGATATGCAATACAAACATGTACCTTGTCCAATAATCTCACATCCGTGTTTTAATAAAATAATTATAAAATCCAGATTCATTTTTAAAATATATTATTAGTAAGAAACTCCTCGCACGATCTACACAAATCATATAGAAATCCGTGTATTCAATCGCCAGTATAGATAACAAAGCATTCTTTTGCATAAGGATACATCCGCCCTGAAGAATCTCTCGAACATTCCGAACCTCGCGACATTAAATATACATAATTATTCTGAATTTTAAATCCCACAAACAAACACGAAACACCCTTCGTCAGTAAAGTATTCCATTTTAAAGCCTTTATATCTTTGGTAATATATGAATATCAAATTTAAATGATTTTTCATATGAACAGCGACAGAATTATATATTTCATAAGCGTTATGCAATAATTCACCCGCTGGAATTATCACAGTCGCCATATTACGATTTCTTGTATATTGAATCTGAAGCGCGTATAGTAATAATTATCCCTAGGCCCAAAATACGTAACAAAACAATCCACAACATGTATCTTGTTCAAATAAACCACATAAATACTCCGATCCCAATTATTTCCAAACAATACAAATCATATAGAAATCCGTGTATTCAATCGCCAGTATAGATAACAAAGCATTCGTTAGCATAAGAATACATCCGCCCTGAAGAACCTCTCGCACATTCCGAACCTCGCGACATTGAATATACATAATTATTCTGAATTTTAAATCCCACAAACAAACACGAAACACCCTTCGTCAGTAAAATATTCCATTTTAAAGCCTTTATATCTTTGGTAATATATGAATATCAAATTTAAATGATTTTTCATGTGAACAGCGACAGAATTATATATTTCATAAGCGTTATGCAATAATTCCCCCGCTGGAATTATCACAGTCGCAATATTACGATTTCTCGTACATTAAATCCGAAGCGCGTATAGTAATAATTATCCCTAGGCCCAAATTACGTAACAAAACAATCCACAACATGTATCAATATTTGTTACGATCCAGAAAGTTCTAAATTGAATACACGGAAAAGGCAATAGAAATAAATAATATTGAAAATGCTTAGCTGTATCTTCGAGTGTTGCTGCCTCTGCGACTCTCTGATGGTATTTCGGTCCTCTCTCCACAAGAGCCTCCGGCCAACGTTGATGCTGAAGAAAGAAGCGCGATCCTCGAATTTGTATGGCTTATATAGTCTAAATTTCTCGCCATTTTGGACTCCAACCGACGTGTAAAGGTAAAGTCTAACTCTCCGAAAGCCTCTGATTGGCCGAATTTGTTCCGCGGACAACCGTTCCTGATTGGCTCGCTTCATCAGAATCATATAACATAAAGCCTGCTTTACACGCCCGCGTGCAGAAATAATAAAGGCTAATAAGAAATAATAAAGGCCCGCACCTACTTATCCGGCAGATATTTAATTATAGAGTATTTATGAATTATGGGGCTTCTCCTTATCATGAGCTTTTAGCAGATAGATATTTTCGTATAATTTTTCAGCAATGTCTATTTGAATAGGCCAATATCGTTACACTGCGCAGTAGTTGAGTTTGACATTTGACGAGTGTCACTTTACCGGAGATAAAACCTGCTAAGCAGTGCGATCAACGTGTGTATATGCGAGTGAGGTATTTGAGCAAATACGATAGAATCAGCATAATAAAAATTGTTCCACAGGCGAGTGACTAGAGACAATTCATGCGAATTAAAGAATTAGACAATAAATTCTATGAAACATTTTAGAAACATTTAGTGGCTGTGAATTGAAGAACCGTACCTACTCTAGTTAAGTTTGTGTCCAGTGACTTTTTGGGTATAAAAATAAAACTTTAATTGATTTTGAGAGTGTCATTTTTCTCACATAGCTATAAAATTTTCTCCTTATTTTTTGCAACGCTGTTCATCTCGGCACAGGTTAATCCTATACCTATATATTTTACTTCCTAAAACATATAGAATTATAATAATATTCATAACTAGTGGTATCCCGGGTTCGGTTTTTGGTGAGGTCGCAATATATTTTTGTGAATTATTAAAAAAAATAATTTCATTATTATAATCAGAATAATACGGTTGTTCCATTATCACACTTCGTTTAGAAACGTTAAAAATATAAAATGTCGGGTAATATTTAGAAAATTTGTACTGTTGATATAATACTAGCACATGTATTAATTCACTCTTTGCCTTAGGCGAAACAAAAAACACGTGCACTCGTGTTTTGACCTTAACCTAACCTTAACCTTGGCAGGCGCCTTCCTTCCTAATGTCAAATGTCACGAGGAACATGCCAAGCCAAAAAAGTGCCAAACTAATTAAGCATTTTTTCACCCGAAAAAACAAAGCGTGTGTAACATAAATATCCGAAACATCCTGTTGTGTATAATTAATTAGCTCCACCACGTAAATGTGGAGATGTAATGCGATGACTTTATCTACACCCGGTGGAGGTACAGCGTGTTCCGTGAAACATTATATTACCATTAATATTAAACGCCCACCTGCGTTTAAGAACAGGATGATAAATATTAGGGGTAGTTCGAATTAGCAACCTCGTGATGTAGTGGATGCTAAATTAATATCTACGGCGAATTTAATTCTCGCTTTAGGTTTTTATCTACCCTTATATGGTTTAAACCTTACCAACGGTCACAAATCTCTCAAAAATCATAAAAATATGGTGTAGCACGTCTCACACACGTGTGATAATGATAAGTTACACTACATAGATAATTATATGTTTTAAAAAAATATTAATAGATGCAGAAATTTTTGCAGATGCCCTCTATCTTTTGAAAAAATACTCCTACATAACATTAATTTTTCCGACAATAATCTGAATTCCTAGCACACACAATCCCAATTGTAAGAATTTCGTTGTCCGTCCGTCCGTCTATCTGTCTGTCTGTCTGCCCCCGTTACTTTGTGTAACTTGCGTAACTTCTTTATAGTATTTTCATCTTTCATTTTTTTACCTAAAATTTTTTACGAATTTTTTTTCTTTTTTATATGAATAGATAAATATTTATTCCTTAGGAACCGACATGTAAAAGCACCGTCATTTTTGACGGGTAGTTTTTATGTTAATTCTCTTAAGCGCAACAACCGTAACACTTGCCCATAAATTTGCAATATTCGTGTTATTCTGTAAATAATTTCTATCAATTTTATTTCGTTTGTTTGTTCGCCACTTGCACTGTACACTATTAATCGCTGTGTAAGACATGTGCCAGTTTGCACATGATAGCATTGCATTGAAAAATCAAATATTTGCATTTTGCTGGCGTAGGCCGAAGACACTTATGATTTGGATATTGGGTTGAGTTTGAAATAAGTAATGTACTGTTATTTGTATCTAGTATTCTATATGTATTATTAAAAAAATAAATACAGTTGTCATCAAAAACAGGCGGCCTCCGTAGCTAATGGGCATGATACTGGCTTCTCACACGACATACTCCAGGTTCGATTCCTGGTGTGCTTACAATACATCCTTACGATTTCCTCCAACCAGGATGTTTTCATGCTGTATTTCAGCACAGTAGTAAAAAAATTGTTCTAGGCATTTGTTCGAAGTGATTTTGTCATGTTGCTTTTATGATCCAGAACCAAATATATGGGTAAGTCTTCCAATTGTCTCTTCGCGGATTCATTTGTAAAATCAATCAATGTGGTATCATCTACAAAATATCAACGATATGGCGAATGTGTCGTTGAAAGTGTTAGGATTTGTACTGAGGGTGGCAAAAGATTTCAGGAACCTCGACACATTAAAAATTCTATATACACATCACTAGTGAGGAGTCAGATTGAAAGCGACGGTGTTGTCGCCATACTATAATGTACACTCTCAACCAATAGAAAGGGTACAAAACAAATTTTTAAGAGCTCTTAATTATAAATTACTTATTCCAAGAGAACAATTAAATTATGATTCCTTGTTAAGTTTAATGGGTTTATCAAAGTAAAGTGAAAGAAGAACCAAATCAGATTTAGTTTGCCTTTTTAAAATTCTGCGTAATTGTTTTAACAGCCATGACCTATTACAATTAATAAACATTCATGTACCTACTAGGAATACCAGAATAGTACACCCGTACTACTGTTACAATAAAGCACAAAGGAACACATTATTCTTGATGTTTCTAAATAATTTAGAGATATATATCACATTATAGAGAGAGAATAGAAGATAATATAGATAGATATATAAAAAGATATATATATATTATATATATAATATAATAACATATATATATATATATATAAGTTTAGCTATTCTCATAGCATGCTTCCATTATTCGGTATACTTCATAGCATACTTCCATTATTCGGAAATCGACTAGCGGGAAGACGTCAAAGCTTCGTTTGATATTCTCGCAATAATCGATTACTCTCCTACTAAAAAATGGAATAATATAAATAAGTGAATTAATAATTCAAAGAGAAACATATAACTATCAAATATTGACGACTTATTAAGTGGCTGGGATAGTGAAATTGGTATCATGTTGTCCGCGTAAGACAAAGGTCCGTGGTTCGAATCCAGGTTCCAGCATTTAATTTTTCAGTTTTATTATTTGATATTTGTGTGTTTCTCTTAATTTCATTTGAATTGAAAACAATAAACTAATTAATACCAATCGCCAAATCAACAAATTCAATCGCCTTGAAAATAAAATTAAAAAGCATGCGCCTCAACAAACATTAGATTCGAGTAAACTTATCCATAATTTAATGGATTTAAAATTAAATTCTGATATGATCTCAATCCTATCTAAAGGTTTTAATTTTGGTGTGGTACCTCCTAAAATACCAAATGAGAACATCATTACTGGAATAGAATCCGCGATATGCAGACTAACTGATAATATTTTTTAAAACCTAAACTGTGGATAAGATACGTAGATGACACGTTCGTAATATGGCCTCATGGATTGAACGAACTAAATGAATTTCTCGACTATCTGAACGGTCTACACGAGGACATAAAATTCACTATGGAAATGGAAAATAATAATGAAATACCTTTCCTTGATGTCCTAGTGCTCAAAAAAGATAACGGCAGTCTCGGCCATACTGTTTACAGAAAGGCTACGCACACAGACTCCTCCATGCATCTTCTAACCATCACCCGGCGTAAATTGCATCAGTTGCAAATACATTGGTGTCAAGAGCAATAAAAATATCCGACTCCGACCATCGTAATGAAGAAATAAACTATCTTAAAAATACGCTACAATGTAATGGATTCTCTAAACAAATAGTTAACAAAGTAGTAAAACGCCAGTCGGACATTGAAAATAGAAATAAAACAGTTAAAGATATTACGGAAAACCCTTTATCAACAGCCTTTTTACCATATATAAGAGGGACAACAGATAA
This sequence comes from Agrypnia vestita, assembly GCA_016648135.1. NCBI lineage: Eukaryota > Metazoa > Arthropoda > Insecta > Trichoptera > Phryganeidae > Agrypnia > Agrypnia vestita. Next base: position 5,804 of record JADDOH010006880.1, on the reverse strand, counting down.
ACTCAGCCGTCTACTTAGAAAATATAACATAAAAACGATATTTAGAACTGAAAACAAAATATCTAGCCTTCTACGCAGTGTAAAAGACAAAATACACCTAGAGTCCCATGGTGTATACGAAATACCATGTGGATCGTGCGACCAGACATATGTTGAAAAAAGCAACAGAAAGATATCTGCTAGGGTTGCTGAACATAGAGTTGATATGACCAACAAAAAACTAACATCGTCGCTTGTCCAACACACGCTCGAAGAAGGCCACAGCATAGACTTTAATAATACACGAATAATAGCGAACGTCCAAAATGAAACAGTAAGGGTATTTAGAGAAGCTATAGAGATATATAAAAGAATAAATATTATCAACAATAGAGATGATGGTATACGTCTCCCAACGGCATGGAAAAGCATTTTATTCAACTTAGTAAAAATAATATATTAGCTCGCAAAAATCAATTAAATATAACCACCGACACAATAGAAGCAACATCAAGTACAAAGCGCATCACAAGGAGCCAAACAAACACCATTAAGGCCAGCAACGGCCGGGAACACCCAATATTTAAAACAAAATTCCCAAAAATCATTAAGGCCAATAATGACCACAGTACCCAAATTTAGACTTTGACTTACCAGACCTCACTTGGTAATAAGCTTCCGATACGAACGTACGTGCTCGCACTGCCCCTCGTGACAGAAATTTATTAACAAGACAACCTGAAGATGCCTGTTGTGATTCAGGCGGAACGTCGTTTGACGAATGGTCCTTCTGAGGACCAGATTTTGACGCGGGTTACCCCCAAAGAAATTAATACTAACATATATATATATATTGGTTGGCATTAAAACAGCTCCACCCCATTCACCCGATTCCCTCATCATAAAATATTCTCCATAGGAGTTGACGATATCACTTGTAAGGGTTCTGATGAGCTTATACATTATATTTAATTAAAAATACGGTGTAGTTTCTTATAAGTTTCAGTTGACGACAATTTGGGACCAATCTCTCAAGTGTAGAAAATCAGCATGTGGTGTTTATTCCCTCCACACCCCCCATAGTCGGTTCATTTCTTTGTTCAGAATTTGTTTTTGCACCATTCTTTTCTCATTCCGACGGAAACAGTTTGCAAACAGACGTCCATACAATATTTACCCAGCTATTCATTATTTAAGAGAGCTCGGCATTAAAGCGGTATCTGGAAAACTAAACCGGGATGGAAAGTAAAAAAAATGGAGCAAGAAAAATTGAGAGAGGAGGAAATATTATAATTAATAAAATATCAGTTTTTTAATATCTCTGACCCGAAATACATCCGTAGGATGCCGTAATCTATTATTAAAAAGGGTTTGGATAAAATTTGTGAAGTAAAATGGAGTAATATTTCCCTGTTAGGCTAACGTAGACGAGCGATCAAGGGTTCGCCTTGGGAAAATTATTTTATTTTATTTTTCAACAGACAGATTATGCTGCTAGTACATAGACTCAGAACCAGTGGCCGCTAGACTTGCGTTGTAGTATTACAGGGATGTATGAGTCGTGTGTTAAATAATGATAGTGGTTCCCAATGATCGATTCATATATTTTTTATGTCCCACACGTTTAATTATTATTGAATTGGTTAATCACCCTGTCCCTAATATACATATAATATAAATATAATAGTGTAGACTGCATGTTGATGCTGATGATGGTGCGTGTAAAGGAAGTGGTAGAGGGGGGATCTAATTGTGGTAGCTGCGTAGTTCTGCGTTATGTAGATGGTTCTGTGTTAGTTGTGTAAGGCCTAGAACGCACTAGCCGCTGGCCGTGATGCGGCCTACCATTGCGGTAAGCCGCAGTATATACGGTTAGCCGCAACGGCACGCCGCGCCGTATTCCGGATAACCGTGTCGTCACGGTTCTATTGCGGTCCGCCGCAATTTTCAGTTTTTCTAGAGACATTGGACATGATGAACGTCGAAAAAGTTTCTGCAGTTATTTATTTATATTATCGTGGAAAACGTCGTCGTAAAAATAAACATAGATTTTGGATACAACCTCTACTGGAGACACGACATGACAACAGAGAGTTTAATATTTTTATTTCGGAACTAATGAAATTTGAAGATAAGTTATTTATTAAGTTATTAAGATACACTAGGATATCAGTAAAATTGTATGAAGAATTATTATCAAAATAATATTTCAACACACGCGCGCCCTGCGTACGGTGTCTAACGACTGAGTGGGGCGGGAAGCGAGCAGGGATTGCGGCTCACCGCGCCGAGTGGGTGAGTGGCTGACGGCTAGCCGCGAATCAGTGCATTGATATCACGCGGTTTCATGTAAAAATCCAAGTGCGGCTTACCGCAACGGGAGATCGCACCATGGCTAGCCGCTAGTGCGTTATAAGCTTATTCTACGATGGAGTTACATTGGACGTGGTGAGCTACTCTATCTAAGGGTACGAGCGACGTCATGGTGTAGGCTACGGACGCGCAGAGATATGTTGGTATCGCGAGTGCCGCGTGTTACTGCATGTGTAGAGCTGCTGATAATAATGATGCTGGAGACGCGTAGAGTTGATCCTGGTGTCGTGGCTGCGTGGTTCTGCGTTCTGCGTTCCTCGATGCGCTGCTGCTTCTGGTCGTGGCCCGCTACTAGCTCCAGACAGCCGTCGTAGCGGGCTGTGGTAGGGAGCGTAGCGGGTGAGACTGGCAGTGTGACATCTTCTTGATGTGGGTAGTGGCGTAGGTACTGACCCCCACCAGAGGAGGTCCTAACGTGCAGCGAGACGTTGCTAAGTCGGAGGACTGTATACCACTGGATCAGAGATTGATGTTATGTATGAAGAGGGTAGAACTTATATATCTACGTGTCGATTTTTTTGTCGTCTGGGAAAATCGCCTTTTCAGCGAATTGGTTCCTACCTCGTCCGCGATTTGTCAATGTTTTCCTCAGCGCATCGATTCTTTGAAGGAAGTGGTCGCGTCAGCATTTATTATTGGGTCGCTTCGTGCGACCTGTAACTTTAAATGATGACTGCTACATGTATCAACACTATAAGTAGATGAGGAGGTTTGGATATTACGACATTTGAGTTTGGAGGATTTTGACAGATAACAGATAGTACAGGTAATAGTTCAAGTATGACATAAAAAAAAAATGTCATAGGAATAATGTTTTATTTGACTTTTTATGGTTGAGTTGAAAATAAGTTGAAATGCTATGTTATTTGGAAAAAGAAAGAAAATGCGAACATGGAATAGGTGTTGCTTCAATACTCTCACAATTTTCAAATTGAGCTTAATGCTTGTGATATGAAGATAAGACTATCTTGCTGATGTCCTGGAATGGAGTTCGAACCACCGTCCACTTGGATCACAATGCGAGAATCGAACCACCACACCAACAAGCTACTAGATTTTTTTTCCCGTGCCCTAGCCGTTCAACGGACGTTCGCTCTAACTTTATTTATATTTCCGGTGGCCTGAAATAACTCTACATTACACTGGCTAAACCACCGTCTTAGATTTTTCAGCCGTGATGTTCTCCTTTTTGCAGGCCTACATCAGTCAGTCTTTCCCTGCATTATGAGTACGTATAAATTTATAAAACAATAAGTACGAATAAATTTATAAAAATAAATATTGAATAACCGCACTTTATAGAAATAAATAAGAATTAGTAGAAAATAATATTAAAATTTGTGTTAGAAATTAAAAAGCTTTACTAGATATAAAATTACCATACATGAATATTGTCCATGGGTTTCAAGGTCAATAAAAATAATAAGGGCATACAAAGAAACAGCGAAGTTAGTTAAAACGGCAGAATAAACGTTTTTTTAATGGTTAAGGGTAAATTATAGAAGTCTCACAGAAACGAAACTATTTGTATATGAGAAAAGTGGATGGAAGTCTCTTAAACGATGGCTCAGGAGGCTTGCAACTTGTATGAGCTGGCTTAAGTGATCACTCTACACAATGAAACGTTCACCAATTCCATCGTTAGCACATCCACACATTATCAAATTTGAAATATACAGGGTTATTTGGAAAACATTAATAACCTCGCAAGACTATATTCCAGCCTTGATTATGAGTCGAAAATGTTCAAGCTATTATGACCTAATATCAATAGTTACAGAGATATGCGACATCAAAGTTTACATTTTTTTTCAATATTTCTGACTTATTTTTTGTAAAACGTTGGATTATCATTACAGTAACTTATATTAAATATTAAAAATTCGTTCCCTTAAGTGGAAAACATTTCAATTGGAAAATTTTCAAGTATCATTTTATTTAACATGTATTGCACCGAATGAATTTTTCGTAATCGATATAAGTTACTGTAATGATAGTCCAATGTTTTACAAAAAATAAGTCTGAAATATTGGAAAAAAAAATGCGAACTTTGATGTCGTATATCTCCCTAACTATTAATATTAGGTCATGATAGTTTGAACATTTTCGACTCATAATCATGGCAGCTATATAGTCCTGCGAGATTATTAATGTTTTTCAAATAATCCTGTATATAGTTCGAATCAAAAACATTTCATATATTGCACTGGCCTCTGCTAGAGACATCTGTTGTTATTTTTCCATATCGTCTCGATAGAGTCGTTCCACTTATACACATTTAAGGGTTTCCATATGTTTCACGATTCTAGTAGTTTATTTCAGACCCTCGTAGTAATTGACGATTTATTATGGAATGTTCGCGCGACGGTATATTAAAACAATATCGTTTAAAACTCGTTAATTTATTAACCCTATTATCGATCATTATTTACAGATTTCGTAAAATATGAGCATTTATTACTCGCTGCTTTTTATTATTATTACACATTATTTTCAGTCGACCTTTTGACAAAGTTTTCGTATAAATTTTATGTCTCTTGAGTATTTCAATTTGCTGCGTAACGCAATCTTCGATCAAATATTTATCCACAAAGATTTTGATTTTCTTTATCTTCATATTTAATGAAATGGTGTGTTGGAAAAAATATTAATATTACAGATGGGGCCTATTTGTTAATGCCCTCGGGAAGGAAAATGATGCCTGGGGTAAGACATTATGGAAATAAATATGTTTCAAATGCTATAAAGGTTACAAGTATAATACCATTGCCTTTTCACTCCCATCTAGATATATCTTAAGGCACGTAAATATCCAGGGCGTAGCCATTAAAATTAATTTTTCATATTATAATACGAATTCGAAGGAAAAAATATAAATGCGAGATAAATAGTATAGTTAGTGGCAGTAGGAGACAAATGAAACCATTTAAATTAATTGTACTTTTATTTAATCACCAAAGTCACTGAACACGAACTAAGCTGGACTTAATCTTAACACATCCATACAGTTCTGGATTTTATTTCTAAGATTTCTAAGACATGATTAATCAAGATATACAGGGTTATTTGGAAAGCATTAATAACCTCGCAGGACTATATTCCTGTCTTGAAAATGTTCAAGCTATCATGATCTGATATCAATAGTTATGGAGATATGCAACAACAAAGTTTTCAATTTTTTTCAATATTTCTGACTTATTTTTTGTGAAGCCTTGGACTATCATTACAGTAACTCATATCGATTACGAAAAATACATTCGTTTCAATACAACTTAAATAAAATGATAAAAACCCAGAAAAAAATTCCAATTTGAATGTTTTCGAATTGGAATTTGAAGGTTTTTATTTTTTTATTTGACTTGTATTAAAGGGAATAATTTTTTCACATTCGATATAAGTTACTGTAATGATAGTCCAACATTTCACAAAAAATAATTCAGAAATATTGAAAA
>JADDOH010006879.1:0-20710 GCA_016648135.1 Agrypnia vestita | reverse complement strand
CTTTATAAGTATAATACAACCCCGGTCTATCGAAACAATGTACTAGAAGTTTTTATATGTTTGAGTACATGATATACGTTTTTTTTATACGCGTTTTTATACGCGAGATTTACGTTTTCGTACAATACGAAGTTCCCCAAATTATACAACCGCGAAGTTTACATCACTCCTAAAGTATAACCAGAACTAATTGAAACATTTTTCATAGTTTAAGTCCGCGAGGCAAATATCTTTCATAAAATATAAAATAACCAGAATCAAATTAAACATATTTTTACCTTATAGACTTTCCCCAACGCGCGTAATAATCCCGGCCACATGAAACGGTTTTATATGTTTTAATAGCGCGGGACCTATGTTTTCCTATATAATATAAGATAACCCGGGCCGAACGGAAGCAATTTTATATACTTTATAAAATAGTGAAACTTGTACTTCTGTATACCGTAAATAAACCCCGGCCCCCACGATTCTCACGGAATTACTCTATATAATTTTAAACGAAATGAAAATCTAGATTATTATGGGCTGAACCTGATACCCCGCGAGATCAGCTATATATTTTTCACTAAACGTATTTTTAATCCCAGAATTTATTCGCTATAATTTTAACGGACTCTTACTATTAAACATAAACAAGAGAAATTATTAAAATAAACTAAATATCCTTTCAATAACTAAAATAAATCCGGTCTAATCGAAACATTTCATATAACGAAATATTATATGCCTTACAAATGTAAAAATTAAAATGTGACCAAGTTAAATTAATTAAATTTTAGCAAAAATAGGTAATTTTATAAGACTTATTTAAAATCGAATCTGTTAGTAACAACCCTTTTATCTTTTAACAATTTCCCGCGTGTCTAGCATAAAATAGGTATCTTTATAACGCACAGCTAGTTTCCAGAGATCCGCCAATACTATACTTAGTAAAACGAGAATTTAACTAAATTTGAACTCTACCGTTTCCTGAAATTCTGCGAATATTATTCTGTGAACCTAGTAAGACGACAAAAATAATTAACTTTATAGAACATAGTGATTTCCGAAGTTCCGACATGCCAGATTAATTACCTTTATAAAATAAAATCAATCCCGTACTCTGAGTTAAAACTCTTTTGACAGGACCGCGCGTATTTAGCAAAGATAGGTATTTTTACAAGATTTATTAACAATTTCCCGCGTGTTTAGCATAAAATAGGTATCTTTATAACGCACAGCTAGTTTCCGGAGATCTGCAAATATCAGTTCTATATATGCCGGACTAATCAACTTAATAAAGCGCAGTAATTTCCGAAGTTCTAATATGCCAAATTAATTACCCTTTATAAAATAAAATCCAACCCGTACCCCCCTTTTCTTTTAACGTGAGCAACCAACAATGTCGAAGAGTATATTTACCCGTACACAAATTTCACTAGAAATTAAACTATAATTTTCACCCACTGAGACACTCTAAGTCGACGGTAATTATCACTCACGGTAATTATCACTCAAAAAAACAACCGACGCAGATTTTGCGCTCTCGTAGACCGTCACCAACTGCCTGATTTCGGCTGTGTCTTGACATTTTAAACCCCCCCTAGCAGCCAAAGGTCCTAAGTCGTGTGTTTCCAGGATTTTCAATATCCTACTTTCCTTGAAACCAAAATCTTTGTTCCTAAGATTCAATTTGGCAAAAAAAAACCATATCTCCACTCGGATATGTCAGTTGATCCCACCTCCTGTTGCCGTCTCTATCTCCATCCCTGTGCCCGTTTTGGGACGGACTTGGTGGCTTCAGACGGTTTGAACTCGCTTCACAAGCGCGATAATTAATTTTTAATATTTAATTTATAAGTTCAGTCCATATTGTCGTTTGATCAACCGTAACCACAATCTATCGGGTACTCCCCTAATCATAGTTGATGTTTCTTCATTATCTACCATTATCCTGTCCCGTTCTCCCGTATTTCCACTCGTCTTTATCGGAAATTTAACGTTTCTTGGCCGCTATATAATGGGATCAATTTCCATATATTCACCACGTGCACACTGCATACCTAGATATAACAATCATCCAAAGGTACTATACCTAATTTTAAATTAATTTTGGGCGATCTTTCCTCGTGGGTCCCCAATGAATCCTGTCTTTTGGCCGCGACTCTCCGCGCACAGGGACGTATTAGCTCCCTCCGTTGCGGAATTTAAACATAATTTGTAACCATTTATTATTATTTTTATTGGCAGTAAGATTGATCCACAAGATAACTATGTTACATAGACAGTGAATATTCTCGAACAATATAATACTGGAAGAGTACTATTCGCTATAACACAATACACTATTAATGTAAGTTAAATTAAATTTTTAAATTCAGTGGAAGATTTTTAAGATCGTTTTGCTATTAATTTTTTTCCCAAAACAAAATAAATAAACAAATAAATAAACACACAGATACACACTCACACAACCCACTATTGGACATGTTTTTATTATTCTTTTATCGATTGTATGTATGTGTTTTCGCGTAATTGGCCCAAAACTCTGTGCATCACTTATTGTCTTTTCTTCAAAGATTGATTAATTATATGGCTGTAAGAAACCCAATAAATGAAAACAAATAAAACAAATAAGTAAATAAACCTCCAGTGCCGCAGGCAAGGCGTCGGATTAATTCAGTGCTCATTCATTGCCAAGGCACTGGACGCCTCCGCTGATAACTATATACCGCTCACCATGTTCTTAGAGGTGTGTTGAAAGATTGCTAGTATCTGTCGAATCGGTCTCAAGTAGTTGTCTGTATTTGTACGTTTATCATTATTACATGCTCTTGCTATATCCGTTCCACTTCACATTATTGTTCCTCCCGTCTTCGAATTTCTATCACACTATGTTCTCCTATGTTTTTGGTACTTATATGCTTGCTTTTTACTTGCATTTACTCCTATATATATTTGTTTCATTTATCCATCCATCTATAAGATCCCCATACGCTTTATCCTTTTATTTCATGTGTATATGGGCCGCAAATTCATATTATTTTATTTACAATATTCTTATCTAGATTGTTGCGCGGTATGATTGATGATCCCCAAACTATGCAGAGCATTGGTTTGTATGCTCCTGACAATTACACTAGACATCGTCAGCATAGATCGTTTCACATTCCAATATACAGGACCAACCTGCCGATGGTTATGCCTGTTGGAAGAGCCACAGCCATGCTGAACAAAATCGCTCTGGGTATTGATATATTCCATGTGTCTGAGGGGGTTTTCCGAAGCGGGACTCTCCTACACCTTTGACCAGATTTATGTTATTTTTAATTTATTAAATATTTTCATTTTTGATATATACTTCTAATATGTATGCCTTAAACATTTTGTTTGTCATGTACATATTATCATGAAATAAATTGAATTGAATTGAATTGAAATACACTTGTTCCAATTATGTTTTGTGGTTATTACTAGCAAACCCGGCGAAATCTGAGCTAGAATAGCCAATCGTATACACGTTACCCGTCCTGTTGAAACTACGCTAACGTAGGGCAGGTTTGTAGTGATTACATAGTTAATATATTGTATCTATATTCGAGTATATTATTTTCTTGTCGTGCCATTAATATGCTTACACGTTATCGTTATCTCTTTCCTAACCGTATATACCGTCATTGCACAATTACCTATCTGTTGTAAAAGCCTGAAGAGCGTTAGTCTACAGATAAATATAATAGAATTATAGTTAACTTTTCTACCCGCCTACGTTATTCGACTCCCGCGAAACGAAAATGAATCATTATTCGCTCCTCGATAGAGCGTCAGTCTACAGATAAATATAATGGAATTATAGTTAAATTTCCTATCTGCCTACGTTATCCGACTCCCGCGAAACGAAAATAAATCATTATCCGCTCAGTTAAGGTCACCCCTCTGGTACAACGTATACGTTTAATCCGTGCTCCACGGCCAATTCTTATAAATTATTTATGGGCGTTTTCCTCGCGCGATCCCCCGATTAGAACCTGCCTTCCTTGCCTTTGCTCATATTCTGCTATCTCTCTCGCGCGGCAATCCACTTAAGAAGGCGATTAATGACGTTTAAGCGGTTTCAAAACCACAGCAAAAAAGTCTATAATTCAGAAACCTCGTGGAACTGTCAATATCATCGTCACCTTAGAGTAGACGTTAATCGGTTTTTTAACGGCTCTAAACGCAATAATCGCGCCCCAAATCTCTGAAAACCATGTTCAGCATTTTTTTTGGGAAGCACTTGCGGACCGCTCGGACCGCATCGATCGTCAACCATTTGTACCAAACACGGCTTTACCACAAGATTAATATGATTTATAAAAATTGATTAGTAACTGCCCGTAACCTATATCCGATCAATCGCTACTAACTCCCTCCCAACACTAGCGTTTCATCATCCCCAAATTTTTGTAGCGCCAATACTCCGCCAGGTGGGTTTAGCTCTATTTTTTTTCCGCGTAGCATTTAAATCATCTTAGAGTTCAAAATAAAATAATAAAATAAAATAAAAATAAAATCTATAGAAACAGGTGATTCATCACAATTGTGATCTGAAACGTCGGCCAAATAGGTCAAATATACATGGCAGAATATCCCAGAAATCTACACATAGAATATGTTGAACGGCCGTGAAAACCTGAGCATATTTATAATATATATCCCTTTAAAATTTCGCACACATATTCTAAGAAAAAAGAATGATAAAATTTTAATTAAAATAAATAAATATAAATAAAATAAAACCTTTATTAAACCTCTAAGATAAAAGAATGATAGAACATGTCTGTGGACGAAAGGAACAATCTAACAAGTTAAAAAATGCAGGTTTTCAGGAGAGCCAAAACAAAATTTGGGAATTTCATTGTGTACAAAATATTTCTTAAAATCTTTATTATTTTGATCTTATTTTTGCACCAGTAATTTTGTTTTTAACATAACGACGTCGAACCAAGTTGACAAATTTTGTTGTTTCTTGTCAATTTTTTTAAAATAATGCCATATGTCCTTTTTCATTCGCCAAGTGTGATCATATTCACTAAAATACGCGAGAAATTTTTAGAAAGAGACCTGTTGTAAATTTCGCAGAAGCGTGCGCGGAGAGTCTGATTTAAAAAGACTAATCTAAAAAGTAGAAAATAATATTTCACTGAAGAAAATAAAAGCACTCTTTTTTAAAAAAAATCTAAAGAGGAAAAAAAAAATTTTTCAACAGCTCTTTAAAATATTTTTAAATTTAAAAATAAACTAGCTGTTCCCGCGCGGCTTCGCACGCGTAGATTTTTAGTACGCTGTTTGGATCGTCATAGAACTTTCGCGAACCTTCTAGAACATTCTCCTTCCAGAACTTTCAAGAAATTTGTCGAATGTACAGGAACTTTCTAGACACACCGACACATTCCGCCACTCAGTTTAGTACCTTATAGAACTTTCGGGAATTCTAGAACCTTCTCCTTCCAGAACTTTCTAGATCAGGTTTTTCCGGAACCTTCTAGACTTACCGACACAGTCAGTGCGCCTATTTTGAAAGAATCTGAAGCATTTTCGGCCTTCCCATAATAAAAAAATGTGCTAAAAAGCACATTTTGGTCACCCACTCCCACCCACGCACAGCCACCCCCACCAAATTCGCATATTTTCGATGTGACACCAAGGGCTATCCACCACCATAACCACTGGTGGGTGGTTATGGTGGTGAAAACTTGGCGGGTAGGGAAACAAGGGTTTCTTTTTATATATTTATTGATATATTGATTAAGAACGTCCACATTGTATGCGAACATCAAAAAAATCAAGAGCGTAATACGCGTCTTCTAGTTGGAGTTTTCTGGGATATTCTGCCATCATCAAGACATTAGCCACTTTTGACATCAACAACACATCAGCCCTGATGATGGACTCTGCTGGGATACGATACATAATATGAAAGTTTGTAAAAAGACGGCGGAATATCCCAGAAGATTCTGAAAACACCTAAGCTGTACATTCATATCATAGTGTACAACTCTCTACACAATTCTATTACATAGTTTAGTTACATCAATTATCAATTTATTAATTTTTCATAAACATTTATTTATATTACAAACATAAATTTAATTCGTAAATGATATAAATAAGTTATTAACAAGTGATAAAATATACAAACAACAAAATATTAAATATCAATATATAAATTCATTAATATCAAAGGTGTAGGAGAATCCTGCTTCGAAAAACCCTCTCAGAGGCATGAAACTGATCAATATCCAGAGTAATATTGTTCAGCATAGCAGTAGCTCTTTCTACAGGCATAACCAATGGCAGGTTGGTTCTATATTGCAATGTGAAACAATCTATGCTGACATTGTGTAAGGTAATTAATTATGAGGAACATTTAAACCAATGCTCCGCATATTTTCAGGATTATCGACCAAACCGCGCAACAATTGATAAAAACGCGTAATCAAATACATATTCTTTCTAGTTTCTTAACTATTGTATCCAAGCATACCCTGGAGAAACTCGTTTGGTAAAGCCAGAGATGGTGCCCGTACTATCTCATGTGATATCTTTGAAACTTGTTTTATTTTTTAAACACTATTAAGAAACATTTATGTTTTACACAAACCACAGATTGCTAATATCTGAACGCTCTTTATTTATCGACATACCGTATTCTGTGATCGATTTCAGTAGTGAGGTGGTTAAAATAAATTGTATCATCTTTTTATGTCATTTTTTATAAAAACGCCTTTTATATTCGTATTTTTATACAATTTCTTTGCTAACATAATTGTAATTGTCGTAGATACATGATCGCATGGCAAAGATACATAACAAATAATATGCATATGCATGTTGCTAGAGCAGCAGAAGACATTTGTGAATGGGATCGTGGGACAAGTTTATTTTTTAAATATAATTTTTACCCAGTATTATATAAGTGCCCCATTAAATAAAACTAAAATGTTTAAAAATATATTTAACAAAAGTTTTTCTTTAAAATGTAATCATTTTTACTCCCTTTATATTAACTCGTGGCGAAAAAACTTTGGGTCCATTTTAAACCCCTTTCGCGTGATCCAATCGAGCTGAAACTTTGCAAGCAGACTCGTGGCGACGATTAAGAAGATCCATCAAATTTTCGTTAAAAAAAATTAATAAATTTTTTAATTTTTCATTTTTGAATGGTTTTTTGATACAACTAATTAAGTTGTATGAAAATATTTCAATTGGTAGACGCGAAAACTGATTATAGTATAATTTTGATTTTTGGAAATTTTTATTACTCCCTTTCGTAGCGTTACCCGACCGAAACCCAACGCGTAGGTCAAGCGAAAAACAATGTTTCGACTAGAAAATGAGAAAGGGAGTATAATAAAAACTTGGTTTTTATGGGTTACTTTATATCAGTTTTATTTGATGTGACATATGTTTGACATCTGTTTGACAACGCTTGAAGATACTGTTACCTGCTTTAGTATTCTTTCATATATTCTTAAATAACTTTCCTTGGCTACGTGGCGTATTAGATGTGATGCAGGATACCAAAAACTTTGGAGTCGTCCGGCTCCTGAAGGGATGAAACAACCCCCCGTATTTTTCAACTTTTCTCCGGCATTAAGAAGTTTGTTGCGCTAGTGGAATTTATTAGACTGGCGGTGGCGGGTTCGGCGCGATTCTCGACATTTTGAACCACCCACGGTAATAATATTCGGTTAGGTCCGTCTTTACTTTAAACCTTCATGTCTTTATGTGGCGGTTGGGAGCCGCCGCGAGTCTAGCCGTACTCATCCGACATGCATCGTCCAATCACGGTGCGTAATACAGCTAACCCGGTACTGTTCGTCACAGGTACCACCATTTTGTATGTAATACCACCTGTAAATTGTAACATTAAATAGCAACGTTCAACTGGGATTCTCATTTTCACCTCGTACTTAGTTTCTGCTTCTGCGACACACATCTTGGTGATGCGGTTATAATAAATAAAGGCCACACATGCATTGAGATTTGTTCAAGTGCGAAACGTTCATTTGCGGGAATTCAAATATAACAAGATGCTAAAGATTGTTTGGCAGATGAAGGGAAAAACAGACACGAATATTGCAGTTTGAATGTAGACAATAAATAAGACGAAAAATGTTTGTTATGCGGGTTTAAGACGACATTTCTTTTTTAATAAATGCGGTACTTCATACGTAGATACAAACGAGGCGGAATTACAAGAAGCTTCTTTTTTTTCACCAAAAACAATTGAACAGAAATTGGCGTGGCGTTTGGAAAAAAATTGAATTATATTATGCGGTTGAGTTATAAGTAGGCACGACAAATGTCGCTAGGCATATTAAATGAAGGTAGGCGGAGTGGGATTAATTAGAGATAAAAAGGATTATGAGGACAGGATTGGTAGGCCTCCATCTTACTGAAGTCCAATTCAGCCAAAACCACCGCCTCTATTCCTCCATATTTATCACTGGCCAAAACATCTCATACATAATATTAGGTCCTTACATATGAAATTGACGTTTTACCGTACTGGCAAATTTGATCTCAAATATCTTCTCTTTGGTTAGGAATTCCAAATCCAAATTTTTACAGCTATTTACTCATGTATTTGTGTTTTGAAAATTATAATTCATTTGTTTTTTCCTCAATTGTTTTTTCTTTGCGTCACTCAGTTTACAAAATGAAAAACTTGAAATATCGCGTTATTTACGAGTACGAGTTCCACCGTGGCACCAGTGCTGCAGAAACGGCTCGAAGGATTAATGATGTGTATGGCGACGGTGCCGCAAAAGAAAACACAGTGCGTTTTTGGTTCCAACGTTTTCGTTCTGGAAATTTCGACCTGCAGAACAAGCCCCGTGGACGGCCGGAGACCAAAGTTGATAATGAAGAATTGAAGGCTATTGTGGAAGCGGAATCCATCGCAAACCACATCCGAGTTAGCTACAGGCTGCGGTGTTAGTGATAAAACTGTTTTAATCCACTTGAAGCAAATTGGTAAGGTGAAAAAGCTTGAAAGGTGGGTACCTCACGAATTGAGTGAAGCAAATCAACAAACGCGAGTTACTTGTGAGCGTTTGGTGGACTAGTGCTGGTGTCGTTCACTACAGCTTTCTTAAATCTGGCCAGACGATTACGGCAGATGTCTATTGTCAGCAACTGCAAACCATGATGGAAAAGCTAGCTGCTAAACAACCGAGGCTGGTTAATCGCTCTAGGCCACTGCTGCTTCATGATAACGCTAGACCACACACTGCACAACAGACGGCTACCAAATTAGAGGAGCTTCAATTGGAATGTCTAAGACATCCACCGTACTCTCCGGACCTTGCCCCAACAGATTACCATTTTTTTCGAAATTTGGA
Organism: Agrypnia vestita; assembly: GCA_016648135.1. Taxonomy (NCBI): domain Eukaryota; kingdom Metazoa; phylum Arthropoda; class Insecta; order Trichoptera; family Phryganeidae; genus Agrypnia; species Agrypnia vestita. Next base: position 11,339 of record JADDOH010006879.1, on the reverse strand, counting down.
TAACTTCTTGCAAAGGAAAAAATTCAACTCCGATGGGGCAGTCCAAACCGCCTTCAAAGATTTTATTGATTCCCTTCCGAATGGTTTTTTTAGTAAAGGGATCGATGAACTACCTATGAAATGGCAAAAGTGCATAGATAGCAATGGTACATACTTTGATTAAATAAATATATTATAATAAAAAAAAATCGACTTTATGTTCCTCCCATACTAAACGTCAATTTCATATGTAAGGACCTAATATATACATTCGCGACACTCACTGAAAACAAGCCACATGCTGATACAAGCGTATTCTCCTGGACGTTGGGAATCGGCATTGTACAATAATTTTTAAATGAATTATTGTAAAGAAATAAATAAAATAACAAAATGTTATAAAGCCGACTGAGCAGCCATTTTATATTAAGTAGAATTTTAAAATATATAAAATAAATTAAGTTCACTTTACTCTCCCATGAATTTACAGTGAAAAAGTATTAATCATACTTTCTATATTTTTTTTAACACGGTACCTCTTTTGCGCCCGTTCTGTGATGGCTTTTAAGCACTAATTATAATTGAAATACAAGCGAGGCACAAATGCATCAGAGTGCATATAATTGAGAAGATTAAACGTTGTGCAGCGGTGGGCAGACAGCGGTCGATGTAAGATAATTGTTTCACGGTGGAACTGAATCGAAACAAAAACTGTATCCGACGCCTTCGGATGTATTTTATTTCTTTTTAATTATTTTCTCACAGTTAACGAGACCAGTTTTCTTTACTTTCTTAACTCTTAAAAGACTGTGCTAAAAAATACCTTCGGGGACTGTGGTGTAACACAGCGTTACCTAATTAAAAATCGGCATATATAATTTTTAATATTTGATGAAATATACATATATACGATACAAATAAGACTTTTTAAGAAGGTCCCTTTATATAATTATGTAAGGTAAACAAACATATTTGCATTATTTAAATAAATTATTGTTAAATCATGGCATATCGAATTTGCGTGCGCTTCCGCTGACGTATCAAAAGCAACTGAATTTAACGACGCGGTCGCCAGTTCGCGTCAGTCACCTGCTCTCCGTTTTTGTCTAACACGTGTTACCCGACTTTACCGTACTCTTTCTATATTGTTGAAACCCAAGCAACCGCCATCTCTGTCCTACATGAAATGTGTGGTATTGTCGCGCTCTTATGTGCAATATTCTTCTCTCTTTTACACACTGGCCGAAAATACGAGAGTAATGAATAAATATTTTTTAATAAAAAAATTCGTACATTCCTAACAGTTTAATTTAGTCATTTTTGTGTGAAAATATCTACTTGATGATTACAAAAAATGTGGCGTTTTAGTTTTCGTAAAAAAGGTAGATATTTCATATTTTCTATGACAGGTAGACCTACATTACATCACCGACACACAGGAGTTAAACACTTTAGGCAGATAAAATATCAAAATCTCAAAGTATATATATTTTAAATGAAAACACATTTAATTAAGAAAATAACAAAAGTCTCACCGAGATGAAGCTTTTTATATGTATGAGAAACGTGTATGGAAGTCTTTGTTCGCAGCTGATAATGATATCTCTATATTTTTAATGTGAAACGTTAAGCTATATTATTTTTAATGCATATTTGATACTCTTATGCCACTAGAATATGCCTGAACATCAATATTTTTAATTTTTTAACTCCTTTTATAGATAAGTATATATTTTTAACAATATTATGTTATGAGAACACAATTACCGGATTTTGTTCCCTGAGTTGCGACGTTTGTGTATACTATTTCATAAGAAGGACTACAGATGTGTCTAGCATTGACTCTTCAAATATATGAAAGGTTTCAGATTTGGAACTTATATACAACAGTAAACAAATTTGATAATTTGTGGAAATTCTTACGTTGGAATTGGAGAACGTTTTGTTGTGTAGAATTTTTGAATAGGTTACACCTTTATAAGTAAACATATTCTGACAGCTCCCGGTTCACAATAAAACTATACCAGTGATTTAAAGAAACGCTATAAAAAAGACATTTTCAGAACTGGATTCTGAAGCTCCCAATAGGCAGAGATTGTAATAAATCTGTGGTGGCCGGAGACGTATACACACATACACCCGTGTAATGAGTTACCACAGATGCTGAAATCGAGTACGGCAGGCCGTCGTCCTCGATACAGAGGTTAAGGCAAGATCGCTGAGCAAGGCAAACAGGCGACAATGTAAGCCGGGCCAATGACCGAGTACAAAGGCAATGTATAGCAGAGGGCATAGACTATCGGAGTGACGAAACGCACCTTGCTGATCTAGGCTTAATACCCGCACACGGGGCCGAGTAAAGAGGAAACCATAACACCCCCGATTCCTTTGTTCTAGATCACTATATAAGCACGCGCCCGCAGAACAAATCATCTCACTTCTCTGTGGCTTTCTGGTACAGCGGAAGCTCTCGCTCTTCAACTATTCATTACTGTATACTTGTGTACCTTTTACTCGTAACTTTTGTCATTGTTGTACTCAAATAAATTCTGTCAAACCGTCGCGACTTCATCCTCAGTAACACCCACATAGATAATCTACAAAGGGAGTCAAGCTTAAGCAAGTAGAGTCACATTGGTGACCCCTAGAGCCTCAGATTCTTATCCACAACCGGAGGACTACACCACCTCCACATTTGTGACCCCTGACGTGAGTCGGGATCCACAAATCTTTTTTGGATATATCAGTACAACTGGCTGATCTGTCATTAATGAAGATGAAAGAAAATCTTATATATTTAGCTGCTCGGAAACGATTGACATCTTCTGGATCAAGAGCGAAGAAAAAAATAATACCCAAAGCTGGTAAGAAAAGCTCTTAACTTTTTAGTGCCATTACCACTTTCTACCTATGTAAACTAACTTATATAATTAACAGAATATATAATTAACAGAAATAAACTTTCTTTTCACCACTTTTTTATTGAAAATATCAACATGTTTCAGAGCCCGTGGTCCCTTCGTCAGGATACAATTGTATATTTACAAAATTCAATTTAAAAATCGAAGTATAGACAATTGAAATATTAAAAAGTTATATATGGAAAATTAATAATAATAAAGTACCTACTTACTATGAAAATAAATTAAAAGATAATTATTTATTATTATTAATTTTCTATATCTATAACTTTTTAATATTTTAATTGTCTATACTTCGATTTTTAAATTAAATTTTGTTGGTATTTACAATTGTACCCTGACGAAAGGGCCATGGGCTCAAAATATTGATATTTGAATAAAAAAGTGGTGAAAACAAAGTTTATATAAAAGTTCAACATTTTTAATGAGAAAAAAAACAGATTTTCTTCTCATTAAAAATGTTGAACTTTTATTGCAAACAACCCTTGCTTTTTATTTTTACTTGGCTTGCGACCGCGACCCCCGGGGGGTCGCGACCCACGGGTTTAAAAATACTGGTGAAGAGTGATCACTAAAGCTGGCTCATAAGCGTCGAAAACCCTGAGCTATCCTATATAAAGGACTTCCATAAACGTTTATCATATAAATAGCTTCGTCTCTGTTAGCCAAAAAGGGTCTTTTGGAAGTCGTCGAGCCAACAGTGATAATTATGGGGTTAAGAAATTTTTTGTCCTAAAAATAAGGGGATGGTCATTTAACCCTCTGAGACCGTATGTATGTTCAAACGAACACTAACTTTGCGATTTTATTTTTCCCATAATATATCGAATATAAATGTCGGGTTTTTGTTTTCTGATTGCTGGCAATCTTTTCTATGGCGTCTATTTTTTTCGCTTGTTTACGTAATCCCGCCTAAATTGTCGTTTGCATTTTGATAGATCAACTTTCAGTGAATCTTCCAATTCTGTCCGTATATTTTGCATATTTTAAGGATAAACTTAGCTTAATTTATCCATTTTTTTTCAAATTATATTTATTTTGTTGCCTATGGGGGTATTCTAACTATAACATAAGTAAATACATCAATTTTTCGAAATTATTTGTCAGAATATTCAACTATAAGTTCTATAACAACTTCTAAACTATAAGGAAAAAAAAAACATCAAAAATTTTCAGAAAATTCTGTGATGTGTTATCATACATCAAATATTTTTTACAACTGCCATAATTAATTCAGATTTCAGAGGGTTAAACAAAAATACCATTTAAAAAATCCCCGCAAGGAGAAGAAAATGATTAATAATAAAAAATATAAAATAATTAAATTCACTGAGAAAGCCGAGCGGTCGTCACTCGAAATTTTTACTGTATTTTTTGCCTTTTTATGTGGATCCAACTTCAGGATGGGTGCACGTCTCTAATTTATACTGTCTGCGTCTCAAGCAATCTAGCACGGAGTTCCCATAAACTCCTCTAGGTACGGAAGGTGAAAATAAAATAAAAACGCCACAAGGCGCGCTGTAAAAAGGGACATTTTAAAAAATATTTTATTTTTAATATGTAATGTTTTTTGCTAAAGTAATTAGGCATCATTAATTTATCATTTATTAACGCCCTTCGGGGCTTTTACAAAAAATAAAATGTACATAAGATAAATGAACACTTCAAACAAAATGTCTAGAACTGTAACATAGTGAATGCCCAAGAAATACAAACCATAGAAAATAATATTAAGTAGAAAGCAAGTATATAGCAATAACACAAGCTTAAAATAGCAAAATATATTTAAAAAATACATAAGAGTTAGTTACCCAATCCCATAAAAAACCGACATACAGTCCACTTCTTTAGTCCAATCTAACAAAAACTAGTAATTTTTCAAAACACCTTTTAAAATATGTTTGAATATTATAAACTTGGTAGCAAAAACGTCAAGTTGCTTGTATCTGTTTGCTAGCCTAGGAAGTCTTTGCAGTGGGGAATTAAAAACGAAGTTGGTGGCTGCAGTTTCCAAAGCAAAACCTGCATGTCTTCTAGTTACGCGAGATGCAACACGCAAGCAGATAATAGTTGAGGACAGTTGATAGTTCCGTTAATTGTTTTGTGTAAAAAGAAAAGGTCCTATTCTTATAGACTCTAGTTTAACAAAAAAGCAAAAAGATCTAAGAATGTTCTCGACGGTATGTTAAGCTTATAACTGATAAATCTAAGAAACTTATTTTCTACTCTTTCTATGTTACTCATATGAACTGCATTATAAGGGCTCCAAACAACTATATGTAGTATGATGCTGTTTCACTTGTCGCGTCTATATTTTTACCGTTTTCATTCGCTAGAATATATACACCTAAGTTCTCTACCGCGAAGCTAGACAGCACCAGATGTGAAATACGTGACCTATGATTTTTTATCTGAAATACGCTGAGAGCATCAAACTGTCTTGAATCGTACTATTTAAATATTTATTCATAACGTGCAGTGAAAATGTAAAAATATACATTTGTTTATTATTTTCGCAAAATTAAATTTCGCAAAAATTAAACACTTGTGTTCCAATATTAAAAATTTCGTATTTTTATATAGTCATAATTAATATTGTCATGAATTCACCGTGGTACGGAACGAATTAAAATACTTGTAAGGATTCAAACATTATAAGCCAACTGGATACAAAATTAAGCTATTGCCACAGTAGTTTATCTCCGGCCTGTCGGCGAGTTATTAGCCTACTCTTGCATTGACGCTAGGGTTGTCACTTTATTTTTACTCCCTTTCTTCTAACTCGTAGCGTCTGAGATTTCGAGGTAAGTTTTTACCCGAATAAAATTCAATTTCTTTTAATTGTTCAAAAATTGATGTGCCGATTTTAATGTTTATGTGGTCCTTTTCGAATCTTTGCGAAAGACCCGCTCTATCCTCTCTACATTAGCAACAAAGTCATGAATAAATTTCGATCTGTCGCATAATTTCTGTAATTAGTATACCTAGTTTCTACACTTAAATTGCAAGAACGCTGATCAACATCAACGAAGATTCTTAAAAACTCACAGTCTTTGTGATAATCAACACACCTTTTTAGTAAAGCACCACAAACATAAAAAATGCATTTTGTTCAGGAAGCGCATTTTTTTTCTAAAGCGGCGGCTGCGAGCGCGAATGGCACGGAAGGCACGGCCCTTACTGCTGCCGCCTTGTGCCCCCCATATTCTATGTCAATGTGTGCGTCACAGGGCGTGCGTTCGCAGCGCCGAGCACGCACGCACACATTCTAATGGCTAGCGGCCAGTTTGTATGAAGACGTATTACTGTTCTTATTATACTTGTGCTATTGCTGGGAAGACTGCACGATCGCGCGAGGAATACAGCAATCCGGGAGGTCCGCGAGGTTCAAGATGTGATCAGATGGGGGAAACAGCATCAACCAGATGGACCGCGCCCACCAGGGAGACCCCCCGAAGCGATGGAGAGATAGACGGATTCACAGTTCGCTTATCTATTCGCATGAATCTATGATCTTCGCCGCTTGTCAAAAGAGCTGAACTCGACCCCGCGGCTGCGACGTAATATAAAAATATCCCAATTTTGAACGATTCTGGTATAATATCGCGCATTCTATCGGCTGTCAGATCTATTCCGTCAATATTCCTTATTCTTAAAACCTATATTCCTCAACCACAGGTGGCGGTAGTAAAAATACATCACACATATGGTATATTGTGTGCATAGTTAACATTACACATAACTTCCAAAAAAAAAAGATGGATGTGGTAGAGTATCACGGGTGGATATTACATTGTGGTGAATATTACATTGTGTAAAGTGATCACTTAAGCCACCCTCGCGAAAGGTCATAAGCCCTATGTTCACTCAAAAATAATTCTTACCCAAATAAAAAAGTAGCGTCGTCTCTTTGAGAATACTATAACAGATATATCTTGATTATTTTTTAGCATTTTCTGGTTTCGACGATTTTCGCAGAATATCGTCCAATTAATCAATGTGCATGGTATTTGCCCTGTCCGGTATAAACAGTGGATTCGCGTCATACAAATGAGGTTGCAATTACTTCAGTCTAAATAAATACACCCCGGGCAGTAGTGAGGGGTGCAGCGCAGGTTTGTCGCAATGCGGTTCTGGAGTATTCCCTGGATGACTTTGCAGCGCACGACGTGCACCGGGATCTCTTTTGTGCGGAGTCGAGAAATTGTCCTAACGTGTCTCGTGATTTAGAAATATAATCCCAGAGAATTTCACGACAGAAGGCTGTTTAAATTTTGAAGGCTTAGAACGCCGTTAAACCGTGGCGAGTCCCGTGCAGTTGAACCAGTTTTACTATTCTTAAATAAGATTTGTCGGACTTCTAGAATATCATATGTAGGGTGTAAAAGCAAAGGGAGCAAAATCAGAAAAAATAATTAATGCAGTCATCGAGAATTACCAATTTATAATGCACTGAATTCTAGATTATATAAGAAACAGAGCCTGTAAAATTATAGAAAACACGATTTTGAAAGGGATAGATAAATAAAATTTAGAATTCCCTAATTTTTATTTTTAAAAAAGTAATCCTCGTTGACTGCATTCAAAATATTTTTTTAAAAATTTTATGGATACTTCTGTATTTGCTTTTATACTCAACTTTGTAAAGTATATGATTTTTGAAAATTGCTTGGAAAAATATCAAAAAAGTTTACTTGTTTTCTAATTACTTATCATCACGCCGTTTCTCCGCGGGGTTAGGCAGAGAGGATAGAGTGCCACACTCCTATGTCGTGACATACAACTCTCGCCTCATCTTCGCATACAAGCTCGACGATTGTTAAGGCTCCTAACAGGACTATCCTCCAGATGGTTAATCTGGTCATGTTATGTCTTCCGCGGTGGTCGTCCTCTCTTTCTGGTGCCGTCAACACTTGCGTCGTACATTTTTCATACCATTATTTCCTCGTTCATTCGCTCAACATGTCCAAACTATCTGAGAGACCCTTTTTGCATTCTATCGACTACGCTTAGATAATTTTTCTTTCCAAAAATCTTCATTTTTTAGTCTATAAAAAATGGATTTGCCACACATATGTTTTAGTGATCTCATATCTACTGCATTCAGTCTTCTTTCAGTGATGGTACCAGAATCATATTATGTACCGCTAGTCTTGCCTCGGTAGACGTATTTCTATTAGAAATTATTGTATTCAAAGTACCGTTCACCTGGTTCCCTGCAGTCACCCTCCTCTTGATATCTTCCTCAGTCTTCCCTCTTCTATCGAACATACTTCCTAAATACACAAACTCATCTACTTTCTTCAACCATTCAGACACGTCAGTTCGTGTATAAAGTATCAAATCTTACCACGATACAAGGACCAAGAATTAAATGATTAGATTTATTTAATAACGGGAAAGGTAGACTGTCAAGAACTACTAAATATATTGAAATTTTATATTTCCGTAGGCCTTAAAGATAAGACTGTATTGTATTTCAAATTTGATTTGTCCAAGTATCGATGCAATTTATATTTTTGGAGAGTATGTGATAAATTTAATTAATGAGCAATATCAATGGATATTGATTTGTTCGAGTGCACCCACGTAAGATTAAGAAGAATTATGAGTGCATTTTTTTTATTGACTTGGAAATACGTCATTCATCCTTCTGCCTGAAACTTTTTTTTTTCATTGTGTTATTCTTTAAGCAGGCCAAAGGTTATTTATCACAAAAATAAGTAAATAAGTAATTACAGACCAACAAAATGAATAGACTAACGTTAAATCCTTGTTCATATTTGGTACGACGTCTGGAGCAAATACGTTCGCCTTGCTTAAATAATAAAATTACCAAGAGCTTGTATATTTTGAAATAATTATGAAAATATTGAACTGAATACTCTTAAAAAATATAAAGTCTTATGAAATAAGTTGCGTTTTATAACAACACAAAAAAAACACGACTTATCACCTTACTTGCTTGCCACATATTAGACCAAACCTCCTAAAAATAGTAACTAGCACTTTTATAATCTCACAAGAATGTTGGTACCTTGAATATAATGCTCATTTTTATGTCGCTCGCTGTTTGCAGCTTAACCTTCGAATTGCCTGGCGTGTGATGTCGAGCTATTTATAGCTACGCCGCCCTGAGTCCCGCAACCGGCGCAAGCTCCATAACCTTCCGGAAGCCCTTGAATGCTTTCTTTTCTTCTTTCTTCTGCCACGTGGCAGCAGCCGACCCAGCTACAATAGTCGGTCCATGCAGCGTCCGGATTTCAATCCAAAAGTTTGCAAACTCCAGGAGCAAACAGCGGAATCGAGTTTATTCAAAGAAGAACTAAACTTGGATAAACAGCATTGTCAGTGTAAATTCGCAGCGCTGTGGAGGCTGCATTCAAACAGATGTAAGTCTTCATTTGGAGGATATTTATAGTCCTTGAAAATAGTTTTCCTGGAGGAAATTCAGATAGCTTAAAAAGGAGCAAAATGATAAAATTCAATTTCAAGAGAAAATTAATCAGCAACTTGTTTATTTAAGTACTTCTTTATTGATTTTGAATGTGAAAATATCCAAAAAAAAATTGGATGCAGCCATCGAAGATTACTAATTAATAACGTGGGTACTGAATTTAAAAATTAACAGGTTATTTGGCCTGTAAATTTTAGGAAACATGAACTACGTAAAATCATGAATTTAGTTAATTTTAAATAAGCAATCTTCGGTGACTGCGTTCTAAATATTTTTAATTTTTTTTTAATCAATAACAGGAGTGCGAAATTCTTTTTAGCCTCGTTATAATACATTCAAGTATTCAACAGGCTTCCACATCTTACTAAAACATTCTTAAATCACTCAGACCAATTGGCTGAGTGCAGTTTTTCTCGATTTTAAGGCATTTGTTTTGTGTATTTGAAAAATTAAAAATCAACGTAGATATGTATTTCATTTCATTTCGAAAAAAATGTTGAATGTCAAGAGATTTATAAGGTTAAATGTTTGAATTATAAATTTACTTCAAAAATGTCTCCTCTAAGATTTTTATTAATATTTTGATGTCACAGAGATAAAGGGCAAAGGAATTTAATATAGTTCATACCTACCTTCTTGAATATCTTTTTAAATTAATTGCGTACCTAATATTTCAAAGGTGCCATTTGTCATCAGCGGATTAAGAAGAATATCGAGGTCTAAATGAAAAAAATTAAATAATTGTTTGTAAAAAAGGACTAACGATAGCGATAATCCTGATTTTGAAAATTAGGCTGCCAACAGTTCGCATTTTTAATGCTTACTTGGTGACGTAATTTTTTTGGGTATTACAGATATTAGGTCCTTACATATGAAATTGGCGTTTTGCCGTACTGGAAAATTTGATCTCAAATATCTTCTCTTTAGTTAGGAATTCCAAATCCAAATTTATACAGCTATTTACTCATGTATTTGTGTTTTGAAAATTATAATTCATTTGTTTTTTCCTCGATTGTTTTTTTCTTTGCGTCACTCAGTTTACAAAATGAAAAACTTGAAATATCGCGTTATTTACGAGTACGAGTTCCACCGTGGCACCAGTGCTGCAGAAACGGCTCGAAGGATTAATGATGTGTATGGCGACGGTGCCGCAAAAGAAAACACAGTGCGTTTTTGGTTCCAACGTTTTCGTTCTGGAAATTTCGACCTGCAGAACAAGCCCCGTGGACGGCCGGAGACTAAAGTTGATAATGAAGAATTGAAGGCTATTGTGGAAGCGGATCCATCGCAAACCACATCCGAGTTAGCTGCAGGCTGCAGTGTTAGTGATAAAACTGTTTTAATCCACTTGAAGCGAATTGGTAAGGTGAAAAAGCTTGAAAGGTGGGTACCTCACGAATTGAGTGAAGCAAATCAACAAACGCGCGTTGACTGCTGCATTGCATTACTCAACCGGCACAATAATGAAGGGATTTTAAATCGAATCATACCTGTGATGAAAAGTGGATCCTGTACGATAATCGGAAGCGCTCATCGCAATGGCTGAACCCTGCCGAACCAGCCAAACCATGCCCCAAGCGAAAATTGACTCCAAAAAAGTTACTTGGTGAGCGTTGGTGGACTAGTGGATGGGTGCGTTACACTACCCAGCTTTCTTAAATCTGGCCAGACGATGACGGCAGATGTCTATTGTCAGCAACTGCAAACCATGATGGAAAAGATAGCTGCTAAACAACCGAGGCTGGTTAATCTCTCTAGGCCACTGCTGCTTCATGATAACGCTAGACCACACACTGCACAACAGACGGCTACCAAATTAGAGGAGCTTCAATTGGAATGTCTAAGACATCCACCGTACTCTCCGGACCTTGCCCCAACAGATTACCATTTTTTTCGAAATTTGATAACTTCTTGCAAAGGAAAAAATTCAACTCCGATGGGGCAGTCCAAACCGCCTTCAAAGATTTTATTGATTCCCGTCC
>JADDOH010006878.1:0-22073 GCA_016648135.1 Agrypnia vestita | reverse complement strand
TCGCACCCCTGGGATGATAATGCCCTCATCAGATGCTGGACCAAAAAAGTACGCAACTGAGACGTTGGTACCGACTAAGATGAATGAGCGAGCACTGGACGTTTTTTAAAAAGGAAAAATTTTGAGCCGTATCTTCGGACCGGTTCTAGAAAATTGACTTTGGCGCAGACGTCACAACAATGAGCTCTATACCCTGTTTAAGGAGCTCCACGTCACAAAACTTATAAAGTTGGGAAGACTTCGGTGGCTGGGCCATGTGGAGAGAATGTCCGAGCATCAAGCACCAAAGTCCCTGCTGAACTCAAGGCCAACAGGGCGAAGGAGCTTAGGAAGGCCAAAATTAAGATGGAGCGAAAACGCCCTCAAAGACATTTCTTTCTGCCTTGGAGCTCCTGAACTAGAGAGAGCTGGTACTAAATCGAGATGAGTGTAGGAAGAATCTTGAGGAGGCCAAGACCCACAGGGGCTGTAGAGCCAAGAGTGATGATGGTGTGAGTAGCAAAAACTTTACAGATGAATTTGTGCCTTGATAATGATTCGAAATGTTCAAGCAATCATAACCTAATATCTATAGTTATGGAGATATGCAATATCAAAGCTAGCATTTTTTTTCTCAATATTTATTGCTTATTTTTTGCAATAAGTTGTAGTAACTTCGATGAATATTGATTATGAACAATTCATTCGCTTCAATGCAACTAAAATAAAATCATAAAAACCTTGTCAATTTTTTTTTTCTTGCTATGCATATGGGTTATTTGGAAAAAATTAATAACCTCGTAGGACTATATTCCTGCTTTAAGTTTTAATAATAATAATTTAATTTAATAATAATAATTTCAAAAAGTTTAAGTAACCGTGTCCTAATTATCAATAGTTATCGAAATATCCGACACAAAAATTTGCGTTTTTTTTTTCCAATATTTCTTACTTATTTTTTATAAAACGTTGGACTATCATTGCAGTAACTTATATCGAATATGAAAAATTCATTCCCTTTAATACGAGTCAAATAAACCGCAGGGTTTTCATCGTTTTATTCGACTCGTCTTAAGAGTAATGAATTTTTTCAGGCACTGTAAGTTAGTTTAATGATTAAATTTTTTGCAAAAAATGAGTCAGAAATATTGAACAAAAATGCAAACATTGATATTACATATCTCCACAACTGTCGATTGCAGGTCACGGTTGCTTGAACATTTTCGACTCATCGTCAAGGCAGGAATCCACCTGTAAAGTTTTTGCCATTAGCTATGAGACACCCTGTACATTTTCGTAAAGTGTGTTGTTTTTAGGAGTGTTGATATTTATTTACAAATGGAATAAAATGAAATTTTGTTGCAGGGGCGCTGAACTGACGGACGTCAGCATCCTGAAGCGGATGGTCAACGTGGAGGTCCTCGCGCTAAGGTATGTGTGATAATTTGTTTTTCAATGTTGCCGATTCCTTGATCAAGTATGCGTCGGAAGTATAGTCACGTGGATTTATTAATTACTATTTTTTTTATTATTTAAAATATATTAGAAACCTAAAAGGTTTATGGATAACATTCTTACATGATTCAATATAAGAATAAAATAATAATATAATTTAGATACAAAGTCATTTCAATCAATGTTGGCCTAGTTTTAGCATTTTTGTCACATCTGTTTTGAATTTGTCAGTGGTCAGTTGTTTGGTCTGTTGCGGCAGTTCGTTGTATAGTTTTAATCCGTTTTATTAATCGATCGTACAAAGTCATATAACACTATTTGTAATCGTCACTAATAATAAATCACACTTTATAATAGTATAATCGCTTTAACACTTTATTCACTATTCACTAGAACATTCCATCCAATTTCCGCACGTATTATTCCGCTTCGCTTTTAAGAACTTTCCAGAGTACTCGCTATCAAATTACTGCTCGCTTGGCCCCACTGGCCTCCGCAACTCGCGGCTTCGTTCGCTTCCGTGCCGCTGTCGAGCGCGCCCAAAAACAACAACCCGTTACTCCCGTGTGCGGTCTTATTTATATTGGCTAATGCTGATATCGAAACCTCCAGACGTTTCCAGCGTTTACAAGAACTTTCTCGTGGCTTATAGGCTTTTGTAGAAGTTTCTCGATGCTTCCCGAAAGCCGTAGATTACGCTGGGCCGTTCTGGAAACTTCGATAGTGTTGTGATCATTTCAAACCACTGTCACTTGACATGAGCTGCAGTATAGACGCAGACAATGAAATGTAACTCGCAGTAGGCAAAAACATGGGTTATGCCTTTAACCACTGCACACGGTGTATTTATTTATTTATTTATTTATCTTAATTACTTTGCTCCTCACATAATGTTGTGTGGGCTAATACATGATTTCACTCAAACATATCGCATTCCATCTATTCGTTTAAAAGTTTTTACAATAAAATTTTTGCAATCCTGTTTAAACCTTCTTATTATTGACCGTGTTTTGAATTTCCTTTGGCAGGCTATCGAAGATTTTTATACCTTTGTACATCATGCAATAATTTTGTGAGGTGTTTTTCTTTTTCTTCTCTTGTATTGTAAGAATGAAAATCCCTATTCGGCTTCATCCTGTCATCAAAGCGTTTGGGTACTAATCCTTGTTTAATTTTAAATATTTGCACCAATACATTATACTTTATCCTTTGATTTACTGTTTCTAGTCCTAGGGCATTCAACATTTTTGTTATTTTGGTTCTCTTATTGCACTTGAATCATGCGCATCGCTCTGTTTCGTACTATTTGAAGTTTCTTTAGCATTCCTTCGTTGCTTATAAATAATATACTCGAACAATAATATAATGGAATGTGCGGGAGAATCATAGTATTGTATATTAATGAACTTTAGTTATATATCTTCTTATTCTTCCAAGTAAGGACACTTTTTTTCCGATTTCTTCACAACATATTCAGTATTTTTTGTAAATAATACATTATACTTTATCCTTTGATTTACTGTTTCTAGTCCTAGGGCATTAGACAGTTTTGTTATTTTTGTTCTCCTATTTATTACACTTCAATATTATGCGCATCGCTCTGTTTTGTACTATTTTAAGTTTTTTTAGCATTCCTTCGTTGCTTATAAATAATATTACTGGAACAATGATCTATGTGCGGGAGAATTATAGTATTGTATATTAATAAACTTGTATTTTTAGTTATATATCTTCTTATTCTTCCAAGTAAGGACACTTTTTTCCGATTTTCTTCACAACAAATTCAGCATTTTTTGTAAATGTTAGTTTTGAATCTATAATTACACCTTGGTATTTTATACCGTCTACGTTTTCTAATACCTCATTTTCTAGTTTCACATTATATTTGGTTGTTCTTCTTTTGCTTCCAATTATCCAATGCCGGTAGAATATTATTAGGTAAACTTTTACATATAGTTTTTGACATATCATTGTTAATATGTAAGATTCTACGCAACAGGTATTTATTTTTTATTTATTTCTATTCAATTTTAAGTATAAAATTTTGTTTGGACTGTGCCTGTCTCACTAGAAATATCTGTGTTGAGACAGGCATAGTTTACAATATTGTGTAGATTCAAAACATAGTAAATAGATAATAAAGTGTTAGTAACATAATAGAAAATATATCATATATATATGAGGTTATACATATATTAGGTCCTTACATATGAAATTGGCGTTTAGTATGGGAGGAACATAAAGCCGATTTTTTTTTATTATAATATATTTATTTAATCAAAGTATGTACCATTGCTATCTATGCACTTTTGCCATCTCATAGGTAGTTCATCGATCCCTTTACTAAAAAAACCATTCGGACGGGAATCAATAAAATCTTTGAAGGCGGTTTGGACTGCCCCATCGGAGTTGAATTTTTTCCTTTGCAAGAAGTTATCCAAATTTCGAAAAAAATGGTAATCTGTTGGGGCAAGGTCCGGAGAGTACGGTGGATGTCTTAGACATTCCAATTGAAGCTCCTCTAATTTGGTAGCCGTCTGTTGTGCAGTGTGTGGTCTAGCGTTATCATGAAGCAGCAGTGGCCTAGAGCGATTAACCAGCCTCGGTTGTTTAGCAGCTAGCTTTTCCATCATGGTTTGCAGTTGCTGACAATAGACATCTGCCGTAATCGTCTGGCCAGATTTAAGAAAGCTGTAGTGAACGACACCAGCACTAGTCCACCAAACGCTCACAAGTAACTTTTTTGGAGTCAATTTTCGCTTGGGGCATGGTTTGGCTGGTTCGGCAGGGTTCAGCCATTGCGATGAGCGCTTCCGATTATCGTACAGGATCCACTTTTCATCACAGGTAATGATTCGATTTAAAATCCCTTCATTATTGTGCCGGTTGAGTAATGCAACGCAGCAGTCAACGCGCGTTTGTTGATTTGCTTCACTCAATTCGTGAGGTACCCATCTTTCAAGCTTTTTCACCTTACCAATTTGCTTCAAGTGGATTAAAACAGTTTTATCACTAACACCGCAGCCTGCAGCTAACTCGGATGTGGTTTGCGATGGATCCGCTTCCACAATAGCCTTCAATTCTTCATTATCAACTTTGGTCTCCGGCCGTCCACGGGGCTTGTTCTGCAGGTCGAAATTTCCAGAACGAAAACGTTGGAACCAAAAACGCATTGTGTTTTCTTTTGCGGCACCGTCGCCATACACATCATTAATCCTTCGAGCCGTTTCTGCAGCACTGGTGCCACGGTGGAACTCGTACTCGTAAATAACGCGATATTTCAAGTTTTTCATCTTGTAAACTGAGTGACGCAAAGAAAAAAACAATTGAGGAAAAAACAAATGAATTATAATTTTCAAAACACAAATACATGAGTAAATAGCTGTATAAATTTGGATTTGGAATTCCTAACCAAAGAGAAGATATTTGAGATCAAATTTGCCAGTACGGGAAAACGCCAATTTCATATGTAAGGACCTAATATATGATATATTTTCATGCAATGCAAACTTTGATATTGCATATCTCCATAACTATTGATATTAGGTCATGGTTGCTTGAACATTTTAGACTCATAACATAGTCAGGAATCTACCGGTCAAGTTTCTGCTGCTAGCTCTGGTACACCCTGTATATGGAGAGAGTCTTGAAGGCAGCAGGAATTGGGGGCGTCCGCGAAAGACCTGTCATGCTCACATACTGCAAGTATTGGAGGATGGCCCTGTCAAAAGCCGCAACAACCGTAGAACTTGTGTATGAGAAGAAGCAAAAGTGGTGTGCCAGGATAGAAGAGTGTGGCGTTCAATCCTCTCTGCCTACCTCTGCGCAGAAACGGCGTGATGGTTCAACACACTTGTGCCACGGGTTCAGAGTGTTGACGCACAATACACGCAGCATTTTCTACAATGTGCCGTTTGTTAACCCATATTAAACGCAAGTCTTCAAAATTTTTTTTGACCTACTCGTTAAATTAATTTTTATTTAAAATTGAATTTTATCGGCAATTCGTAGTGAGAAGTGTTTCACAATCGTAGGCTCCAACGGCGCAACCTTTCCCATACGAAACTGGTTCGGGCCGATGTGTCCACACATCTCACGGTGTGGGAAGAAATGACGGTGCCGTGAACGCCCTCGGTCGTTGCGACACCGCGCCACGACCGGTTGGAGCTCTGTGAATGATTCGGGCATCCTCGAAACTCGGCTCACCATCCGTGTTCGTCTGTGTCGCGGTATTCGTCTTGGTTAGATGCGTAGTAGGGTGTGTCACTTTTTCAATTTTTTATTTTTCAAATTTAATAGTTCTCAAAAGTTGCATTTTTATATGTTATTAAATGCTGTATTTACAGTTTTTCTTAATACTGGTACTTTTGGCTAGTTAAAAGACCTTGAAATATAGAAAAAGTTGCAAAATAACGTTCCAATCAGAACGACATATTTTTTGTATTTACCAATTGTATTAGTAATTAAATGCTTTTTTCTAATAATAATGCAGCCAACATAAGGAAAACGCCATATTTAAGTACATTTTGATAATCTGTTAGCGTTAAATACCTACCCCCGTTTGGGCAATTTCGGCTTGTTTCGGGTCGCGCTCCCGTTATGCGCGCCTCATTAGGTCAGACTCCATACCGAACGTTTGTATTTGTTTGCTTACTTGTTTTCAACCGTCGTAAAGTTTCTACATATTATACGTAATAAATTTAAGTGTTCAATTCATTCATAAAACGAATCACAATGTCATCGAATCCGTCAAGATCAAAAGAAACCAGATGTCGTACGAAATTACGTATTTTTGAGAAATATCCCGAAAAATTCAAAAGTACTATGTTACCAACTTATGGCGATGTTTGAGTGGGCGCGTCATGAAATGTAACAGTCAAGTAGTTTAGAACCACAAGCAAAAGTCATCACTTCTCAAGTGGCTCGAACTGTTCTTGAAGTTTGGAAAAATGCAAGCATTGTGAGCCAGCTTCTATTATCATATTGCAAACAGTATAGGCTACTATCGAAAAAATTCAATAAAGAACAAAAAAGTCAATCGTATTTAGATAAAATAGAAAACTTTATAACTAAATCAACATTTTTTTTTGACATTGCTGCGTGCAAATGCAAAAATTCTTCTTCTTGTAAATGTGGAAAAAATTAAACTGTTCCGATTAAAGACCACCCATTTCTTGAAGACCAAAGAACTTTCAGATGCATAGGCATTGAAAACATAGTTAAAGGAAGAGAAAATTGAGAAAATACAAAAAAAATCGAAAAGTTGGCTGAAGTATGTGATCGTTATGGCGTATCGCACAGAGCAGGCGCTGCTATTGCTTCGGCTACACTGAGTGATATCAGGGAGGCATCAAATGTTGACAAATGACAACAAAATTGTAATAGAATAGGGTATACGAGAGTTTTGAAAGCTCGTGCCCCGCAAAAATCATTGTCGAGATCTTTTGTGATACCACAAATTAATTTTGAGAGCGATCATCATTACGGCATGATTTCCTGGCAGGATGAGAAACTTATACTGACTGAACTACCGCTTTTGAGCTATGTACTTATAAAGTGAAGAGCTGAGGACAGTTTTCGTCGAACGACATGTCCGAATATTCGATTTTCCCAAGTCCCTGCCGCACACAGTCAGTAGAAAGAATTCTACTGACTGTGTGTGGCAGGGAAATGTGTGGATGCCTTAAATTGACGACTGTAGCTGTCGTAGGGTAAACAGTTAGAGAAGGTTTCATTGCAGCCAAGCAGATATCCAGGAAAATTATGCCAATGTTTAATTCTAAAAAATATCTTAAGCTGTCTTTAAAAATGTTTTATAATTTTTTTTAAAAATAATTCAGCTTAAAATTTGCATTAAATTTTTGTTTTATTAAATTATCTATATATATATATATATATATTAACGAAATTAAGTAATCTGATAAGAATTATGTACAAGAAAACAGCACTTTTATTACCTCTGAAAAATCACTAAACACCAACATTTTCATAATATTTGGCTCGCTACAACGAGCCAAAAGTATACTTGAATTGAAACTTTTTTTGCATTTTTATATAGTTATTATATAAATGCAATGAAACTTTTTATAACTATTAAGTTTAAAAATAAAAAACTTTTTTTTTTCGCCATACAAAGTGACACACCCTAATGCGTAGTGAGAGGCGAGAATTCACGACGTGCGTGAGCGGATTTGACTCACAGGGTGACATTGATTTTATTTTCTGCGTGTAGTTTGGGATGGTATGACATGGGATATTCTTCCATGTGGGTCGGATATCCCAGAAAACTACACACAGAAGATTCTGAACGGCCGTGAAAATTTGAGAATTTTTTTATTAATTTTCTGCATATGGGCAGAATTTCTATAATTTTTAATTGCATACTTAAAAGCTTAAACCATTATTATCCGTTAAGGTTATTATTACGGTCGTTGGAATATTTATGTGTTAAGTAAAACGGATACTTAATACGAATCGTAGGCATATTTTACTAAAAAGCAAATTTCGAAATTTCGCTGAAGTCTTATCCAGCGTCATCCTATCACGGTGGAGGTGGTACCAGGCACTCTTATCTCCTGACATGGCTCCGCGTGAGTTGCAGCCATTCCCCAAGTTAAAGATGCCGCCGGTAGGGACCCGATTTGAATCAAGAGAAGACGCAATGCGGAACGCGACGGCCCAGCTGAACAGCGTTCCAAAAGGTGCATTCCTGAAGTGTTTCCGACAGTGGTGGGCCCGCTGGGAGCGGTGAGAAAAATATAATTTATTAACCACACGAACGGAAACAGATTTTTTTTTTAAATGTGTTAAGTTCTTTTTAACCATCGCATGCCGGAAAACTGTCAAATTACTTGCGGCATTTTACAAGGCCCATCATCCGACAAGTATATTGCGCTGTTA
Organism: Agrypnia vestita; assembly: GCA_016648135.1. Classification (NCBI taxonomy): domain Eukaryota; kingdom Metazoa; phylum Arthropoda; class Insecta; order Trichoptera; family Phryganeidae; genus Agrypnia; species Agrypnia vestita. The sequence goes on along the minus strand of JADDOH010006878.1, from coordinate 13,739 downwards.
AAATGTCAATTAGCAAAAGTATACAAGCAATAAATAATCACTTTTTGCGCTATTAGTCGTAAGTGGTAAGGTGTGCTTCATTTTGCGCGATTTGTATTATAGCGAAAAATATGCTTAGATGGCTTACGTCATCCACAATAATAATAATTTCGGATGTCCATCCGTAACTTCCCATCCAACAGCTGATCTCGTACCGTTTTCAAAATTGCATACTCGACCCAGAGTGTCTTGTCGACAAAATTATTCAAGGGGGGGTCAAGCAGTGTTGTGTTGTTATGGTAACATTGCTGAGTCGGGTCAAAAAAGTAGGTTGATATTTTTTGTGCAAGATGTCTAGTAAAGTAACTCCAAATCGGTGACCTCTCCGAACTATATCTAATATCTAGCTTTTTCACTCCTCTAGTCCATATGATTATTTTGAGTTTGTTAACAAAAGTATAAAAAGTATTGTCACGGGTCGTGGCTTTGGGAGACAAATGAAAACACTCCAAATTAATTAGCGATTTATTAATTAATATTCAATGTATAAAGTCACTTAAAGCGAATTAAACTTTACACTCTTCTTTAATCTACACTATTTATATGATTTGAATTCGTTATCATTGGGTTACACTTTATTTAACATTCACTAGAACATTCCGTCCAATTCTCTACGTATTGGTCGCATTGAATTATTTCGATATTAAGATACTTCGTTCAACTATTTCGCTTTATTTATCGCTTTGATTATCTCACGACTGCCACTCTGGCTATCGTCCCGCGGCTCGCGGCCGACTTCGCACCGAACGAGCTGTCACAAACACGGCACTGCGCAGCTGCTTAGATCAGCGATATTTATATCCAAATGCTTTTTTTTTAACTTTCTATATTATTCTAGTGTTGAGGACCTGGTTCTCGTCGCTTCTCGGTTGTTCCGCGCGCTTCCCTAATATTTTAAATCGCCCTAAATTGCTATAGGTCGTTCTCGAGCCTTCGACACTGTTGAAATATTACAAAGGATTTACAATATGAGCATGTCGATATAAGATTATTGTGGCGTCATTTCTATCGTGGCGTCAACACGTTAACACTAGATCTTCAGCAGAGGTAAGACAATGGAGTTCACTTCCTTGCCGACGCGTCCATATTGGTATTTCGCGTAGGCGTTGTTCGGACGTTCATAAATCGACGCGCGTGGGTCGCTAATGGTGAACACTGCAATACCGACGGCAGCGATTTTTCAAAATCACCGGTGAAAAATGAAGTTAGTAGCTAATCGTGAAGTGGCTAGAATAATGACCTGAAAAATAAATGTCGGCAAATCCAAATTCATTGCGCGCGTCTCTACGTGAGGGAAGAAGTGCTTGTGTAAGAATAAAAAAAAGTAACACATAAAAACCAAGTTTTTGCAATACTCACTTTCTCATTTTCTGGTTTCGTGTCTGCCACATGCGTCGGAATCTCCACACAACTTGCCAAGTTGTGTGAAAAAAACAAATTTGAAAAATCCAAAATTATACTTTGATTATTATTTTTTTTAACGAAAATTTGATAGATTTTATTGACCGTCGCCACGAGCCTACTTGCAAAGTTTCAGCTCGCTTTTTCGTCAAGCAAGCAAGCAGACGCTACGAGTTAAGAGAAAGGAAGTAATTAGTCTTTCACCTCCCGGATTGATATTAAAAAACACGTCGAACAGAGTTGCGCAATGTCCCGTGGCTTTTCGACTTGTACATGGACAATTGTATGAAAGAATAAAGGCATTGGCGTTTTGAATGTACAGGGTTATTTGGAAAACATTAATAACCTCGCAGGACTATATTCCTGCCTTGATTATGAGTCGAAAATGTTCGAGCTATCATGACCTAATATCAATAGTTAAGGAGATATGCGTCATCAAAGTTTGCATTTTTTTTTTCAATATTTCTGACTTATTTTTTGTACAACGTTGGACTATCATTACAGTAATTTATATCGAAAATGAAAAATTTATTCCCTTTAATACAAGTCAAATTAAAAAATAAAAACCCTCGAATTCCAATTGGAATTTTTTCAGGGTTTTTATCATTTTATTTAACTTGTATTGAAACGAATGAATTTTTCGTAATCGATGAAAGTTACTGTAATGAAAGTCCAACGTTTTACAAAAAATAAGTCAGAAATATTGAGAAAAAAAATGCAAACTTTGATGACGCATATCTCCTTAACTATTGATATTAGGTCATGATAGCTCGAACATTTTCGACTCATAATCAAGGCAGGAATATAGTCCTGCGAGGTTATTAATGTTTTACAAATAACCCTGTACACTTTGTATTGTCACGTGTCGCGGCTGCGGAGGAATGAATGAAAACACTTGAAATTAATTATCGATTTATCGATTATTACGATGTCACATAAAATCTCACGGATCTCCTATCTATCCGCGAATGGCGCGTTATCAATTACACCATAGCTGTCTTGTACATTGCCGTCAATTTATCTTATATGTAGTCTCTTTTAAATTGCAAGTTCACAACAAGAATTTGGTTTCTTTAATATAATCAATATATATATATATATATATTTATATATAAAGAAACCCGTGTTTCCCTATCCGCCAAGTTTTCTCCGCAACCACCCATTGATGGTTAAGGTGGCGGATAGCCCTTGGGGTCACATCGAAAATATGCGAGTTTGGTGGGGGTGGCTGAGCGTGGGTGGGGGTGGGTGACGAAAATGTGCTTACTAGCACTTTTTTTGTAATGGGAAGGCCGCAAATGCTTCAGATTGTTTCAAAATAGGCGCGCCGACTGTGTCGGTGAGTCTAGAAGGTTCCGAATAAACCTGCTCTAGAAAGTTCTGGAAGGAGAAGGTTCTAGAAAATTCCCGAATGTTCGAAAGCCAAAGAGTGGCGGAATGTGTCGGTGTGTCTAGAAGGTTCCTGTACATTCGATAAATTTCGTGAAAGTTCTGGAAGGAGAATGTTCTAGAAAGTTCGCGAAAGTTCTATGACGATCCAAACAGTGTACTAAAAATCTACGCGTGCGAAGCCGCGCGGACACAGCTAGTATTTATAACAGTTTAATAACATGTACATACGTAAATTATTTTATTTATATTAGTTTCTCAGAGTATCTAGTATTTCACGGCTAGAGGGCTGTACGTCGATCTACAAGCTGGAAATACCTGGATACATGTGAAACGATATCACCCCTAGTTTGAAATATTGATTTATGATTTTCAGACGTTTACCGCAACTCATATTTTATGTATTTCGTAATTGAAGTCGATGTATGATTTACGTTCAATGTAACAATGTACTTGTGGCCCGTTCATGTATTATTCAGCGCATGTTGAATACTTATGAATCTGTATTATAATTACGCTAAATACGCATCAACTATCGCGTTTTTTCCATTGCCAGCTTCAATAATTACTCAAATCGTATGTTTTTTTAAAAAAAAACAAGATGTCCAATTATCATAAAATACATTGAGATATTATACATACACGTTATTTAACATTCCAGCCACTTTAAGACGAGATACATCGAAAGTTTTATTTTCTCATCAATTTTATTTTTTCTGCTGGCAATTATATTTTTGACGTTTAATTTTTAGGCTAGAATTTTTTAGGCTAGAAACCTTGCCCCCTCTTTCTGGCGTCGTCAACGCTTGCACCATATATCTCTCTTATCATTCTAAGCGACCCTTTTTTTAATTCTATACACCGTTCTAATATGCCGGACACGTGATGAGACATACAGAGACGTACGAGACATTGCACCTCGCAATGCACGTTTGGCGTGCTGGTGTGTAGTATTTGGGAGAAAATATTCACCCTTCGAGAGGCATCTTCTCGTGTTGGCACGTGACATGTGTTGTATGAGTGTCGCGTGCGTGGCATGTGTGAGATGAATGCAGCAGAGGCGGGATTAGTGGATGCAGGGCGCAAATTATACTCACGGCTAACTGTGCCAATGTGCCGTTGTGTACAGAGATATCACTAGCTATTGTGACGGTGAATGGACACCCACCGCATTCCCAGGACCGTTTTATGAACGAAAGCTCCCATATCGGTCCTACTCACACGTCGCCAGTTTGACAATTTTTTTCACTAATGGCCTTTCCCGTGCGGCATCGTGGCTATTGTGACAGATGGCCGGGACCGTGTTGGCTGCACCGAGCCCCCGATTATAGGATAGAATAGAATAGTAGTAATAGAATCTGCCGCCTTTGATAATGCGTGCGCTGCGCAGCCGATCAGGGCGGTCTGTTTGACCCAAAAAAGGGCGCTCGTCCCGTTTTGAAACGCTGGAATAAATCGATAGTTTCCATTGTGGATTCCCATGACTATTCGCCATTATTGCCTGTGTCATGTTTACTCCATGCCGTATTGATTTCTCAAGGCACGGCGCCAGTACCGTCGGCTCTGCAAGCGGAGACGTCAACCAACTGTCTGAAGTCTAATATCCGTCTCTTTAAAGATTTTTACAATAATGCGAGCACTTTATTCACTCCCCTGTCTGCTGCACTAGTTTAACTGTATTTATTTGTAGCCTATGTTAGGCCGGCCGCACTTTGGATACGAATTATTACGTACGTATTCGTACGACTATTTTCGTACGTATTGGAGCGCGCACATTGATTGCGTCTTGCGTTGGTCACGATCAGTTACTTTTCGCATTTCTCCAATAACGTTTGTGCCAAATGAATAATCTGTATCTTCTGGAAAACTCTATTATGGCAGACTTAAATAATGACAAATTAGTCATGATAGATTCACTAATGCTGGGGAGAATCGAAGTGCAACGAAAGCTCATAACATCGGAGAAATATTTAAAAGTTTTTTTGTTCGAAGTACATAATTATACCTCACCTTCATCAAACCAAATTATTTAACTTACAAGTGTTTTTTAGTTCTTTAGAAATCTCTATCCTATCTAGAAATAATAGAGAATCCTCCGCCATGATCTGCGCTGATGGTCACGTAGTTGAATCACTTTGGTCCCACAAACATTTGTGGTCATGTGTCAAATCGACAAAATTTTCAATATCCATCGTACGAAATCGCATAAATTTCCGAACAAATCCGGATCGTGTCGGACGTCGCATCTATACGTGCGTAGACGCACTACTAAATCGTGAGCAGTGTGCGATGTTCAATACTACTTGGAAGGTCAGGAATGTACTTGCGTATTCGTACGTGTACCTACTACTCAATTTCGTACGAAAACGCATCCAGTGTGCGGCCGGCATTAGTGTATTTGTAGACTATCAAAAATTCGAAAAAAATCAAAAATTAAAAATTTTCGAATTCAATAATATAAACCTAAAGCTCCGCAAGCAATTAATAAAAAGTTATGTGGGGAGTATTTTGCTGTATGGATGTGAGACATGGTGCACTGGCGACAGAGAAAAAACCCGATTAGAAGCCTTCGAGATGTGGACCTACAGACGTGCCCTAGCAATTTCCTGGAGAGACCACATTGGGATCGATGAAACCAGGCACATGATGAATACCATCTCGAAAAGCGTGCAAAATGGATGGGGCATATTTTACTTTTTGCAAAAAATAAGTTAGAAATATTGAAAAAAAATTCAAACTTTGATATTGCATGTCTCCATAACTATTGATATTAGGTCATGGTTGCTTGAACATTTTAGACTCATAGCATAGGCAGGAATCTACCGGCCAAGCTTCTGCTGCTAGCTCTGGTACACCCTTCTGTGTATAGTTTTCTGGGATATTCTGCCGTGTGTGTGTGACCTCTCTGGCCAACGTTTCGGATCCCATTGCAGGGTCCGAAACGTTGGCCAGAGAGGTCACACACACACGGCAGAATATCCCAGAAAACTATACACAGAAGATTCTGAACGGCCGTGAAAACCTAAGGACACTGGTACACCCTGTATAACAATTCTTAAACGGTGTACGCCGAGCATACTTACAAAATGGGACACTTGAGCATACAACGAAATGACTTAATTATATTCTTTCAAAGCCAGTGTAAACTAATTGTATTAATGTGTTCTAGGAATGCCGAATTCACGGCCTCAAAGAAAACATTGTACACACATTAGCAAATTGCCTAAACGTCCAAAAAATTGTTTGTTTGCTTATAATTGCGTTACGTCATAGTTGTGTACGATATACACACAGATCAGGAGTTGTTAAGAACAGAACTTTAGTGTATTATCGCGCGATCGTGTCTGTAGGAGGCAAATGAACACTGGAAATTAATTAAAAGTTTATTAATAAAGTAAATGCGAATAGGAAAATGTTTCAAGGGGACGTGACACCCTGAAACTTTTTCCTATTCGCAGAGATGAACAAAAATAGGACGTTTTGCCAAAGTTTTATCTTATTTTAAATAGAGATGCGGACGCGGAATGCGTGTCGCATCAATATTCAATACACACACATTTTCAAAATAATCTAAACGTTTTTCAAGTATTAACTCAATGTTGCGTCGCAGAATTATGTTCACTTGTGATCTTAGGTGGTTAATATTTATGAATAAATAAAGATTTTTTGATCAAACCTCGTGCAATGTATGTAGTGACAAACACTGAGTGTTTTCGTGATGTGCTTCGCTATAGTATTTTATACGTATATTTATAGATAGAAGACCCCATGGCAAGAAGTTGTTAACTAACATTCAAGTCATTTTGAGATAATTAGACATTTGCACTTCGCCTTTAAAAAATATGTTTTATTGCCAATTCAAGATTAATTTTTATTGATTTATAATGTCTAAAATGTCAAAAAAGTATTTACAAAGTAAAAAAACTCATTTATGCACAAAAATATAAAAATATACTTATATTCCCTAAAAAATGTAGTTAACAACCATTTTTCGCCTCTGGAACTCATTTTTAATGGAATAATACCTTATTAAAATTGGTAAAACACAAACATCAAACAACCCTTCAAATGCTATCCATTTTTACCATCCTTTATCCAAAATTACAAAATACCTGGCGTGTTAATTTATAATACAAAACATGGTATGTACCATTTAAAATTATTGAAAAATAATATATAAATACATATTATAATGGTCTTCAAATAAAAAAAAATATATGAAAGTACTGCCAGAGTAAAATTTATATAAACCATAAATATTCCAATCAAATTTAAAGGCGTGTTAATTTCAGAATGATGGCTTGAACATGTTATTATTGAAAATAACATGTTCTTCCCATTAGTAACTAATTTGATTTTTATGAAAAAGTGTAGTTAACATGTTCATCCCTGTGATTTGAACATGTTCTAATTATTTTTAAGATCTGAACTTATTTTCAATGGAAAGAGCGTACATAAAGTTTAGACTCATTTTTGACATAACAACTTCTTGCCATGGGGTCTTGAATATCTTATTTATTTTATGACCATTCTTCTTTCTGTGCTTTGTCAGTCTTTTTATTCTTCTTTCTGTTCTGCGCTGTCCGGAACAAATCTTCCACCCGTCTCATTCTGACGTTGCACAGCCAGAACATTCGCCTTCTATTGCCTGCCATAACTTGGCGTGCGGCAGGATTGGAACTAAAACCCGCCCCGCCCGCACCCCTCGCACTGTCATGCAGTACAATTTTTGTATTTGCCGGGAGCTGTGACATCTTGATTACCAATATACACTGAATTATTATGTCCAAAACAGTCCGGGGTGGTGCAAGAACAATTGCCAATGAAGTATTAAAGTTTTGCGAAGCTGAAAAAGCAAATAATGGACCGATATTACCGTCTGACAGTTCGACATATAGAGCGGCCGCCGCGGAGCGCGCTGTTACCCGACCAAATTTATATTGAAGGCTCTGACACTGGTCACCGGACATTCAGTACATTATGTATTGTGTAATAAATTTACGACCCGGCAACTTCTGTTTCGCGACAGGGGCGACCACCCTCGCACGCCTAGTTACCGTGGTGGCACTCTTCAAACTCCTTGTCTTCCTTGAACTCCTTGTCTATCTTGCCCTCGAATATTGATCACGACAACAAGATAATAAAAATATGACTCATGATGACCGGCGAACCTGTACCTCAAATATTCAACAGTTGAAAGGTTAATTAGTTTTAAAACTGTTTTTTGTGAATAATAAATATTACTTAGTTTTTTTTTGCCACCCGGCACTTTGACGCACGACGTGGGCGTTAGCTTGCCACTAAGCGAGTCTCGTTTATTGTTAATTCGCCATCAGGTGTATCGGATTATCGATTTCGGAACCCGTTTAGCGACCTTCGCTACGTGTGAATTTTGCTTACCGCTTGATTTTTTAATTTTCGACGAGAGAGGCGTGCGGTACGGCTGGTTAACGGCGGTCGTTCGTGCCTTTGAGTGCGTGCGTGAAAAGGGCCCGCCTTTAACATCGGGCCCCCTTCGGTGTTCGATGAATGTAAGCGTGTACGTCGCTGTTTACGAATAGGTATCTAAGTTTTATTACTCCTTTTGCAGGCAGACTCGTGGCGACGATAAAGATGATCTAACGAATTTTCGTTTAAAAAATTAAAAATTATAGTATGATTTTGGATTTTTCGAAATTCAAATTACTAATGGAATCCTGACAGAAAGAGTGAGAGCAGGGATCCAGGCTGCCGAGATGAGTTTTCTAAGGGGGTAGCGGGAGTCACACTGGTGGACAGAGTGAGGAGTGCCGGCATAAGGAACCCCTACTCCTAAACATGCAATCGCAATCGAGGTGGCTTGGCCGCGTGCTAAGAATGCCAGAGGGGAATGAATACCAAGAAGAATCCTCCTGGCAACCCCGGAATGAAGGCGGTCGGCGGGTCGCTGGGAGAGACAACAGAAAAATGTGTATGAAAACAGGACTGGTTGACTCGTACAGAAGCAGCGCAAGACGGGGGAACATGGGAACACCTTGTCGAGTCTTTGGGCCCCCGACCCTACTAGGACAAGGGGATGAAGAAGAAATGAATGAATTAAATATCGACGTATTAGGTTATTGTATGTTATTAGATTTTCACGATCACTCTTCTGGGGTATTATGCCGTGTTCTTACGACCTTTCTGATCCCATTGTAGGGTCCATCATCAGGGCTGAGGTGTTATTACGATACTACGGTATTGCTAGCCAATACTTAATACTGACAACGTTCTCACCCTGCTTTCGACACGGTATTGCAAGTCAATACTTGACCACAACACCAACACTCTCAATAACACATCTGCCCTGACGATGGACCCTGCAATGGGATCCAAAATGCCGGCCAGAAAGGTCGCAATAACACGGCATAATACTCAGAAGACCCAAACCTGAAGATTAGCTTTTTGTGGATTCAAATTCTTAGAAGTCATTTTCTCAATTCTGTGTTTTTTGGGTTTGTCGCTTTCCGCATAGCTGCGTCCATTTGATACCCGACTAACATTTTCACGACAATTTCGTTCGTTACTTGGAATCTTTAATATTACAGATTAAAGACGGATAGAATTACAATAATCTTTAATAAATTAGATAAAAAATTCTTTGATATGATGCAAGACAAAAAAACTCCATTGGCTTCAAAAAAGTACAAGCTAAAAGAATATATATTAAAACTATGTACCTAATCTTACATTAATTTATAATTAAATATCATGTATCACTTGTAAAAAAACATGCAACACTCGATAATAACCTACTATCTTCATTATAAAATAAAAATTGTTGTCAAATATTGAAGGCAACCATGCCGTAAAACTGCTGTGCAGGTTGGCATATGTTTAATGTAATAAGTATCAAAAAAAAAAATATATACTTAAAAAAAAAAAAGATGTTGCACATCATTCGACTCGGTCTTTTTGTTCGTTTTATCGTTGGAGGAAATGGAGGCGATCCGCTACTTGATGCATTCAATGCTATCATTAAATACATCGGCATGATCGCTCAGTTCATTTAAGAGTTGCACACTACGCGTGCTTATTCATTATATCCGTTCTGCATTTTGGGACATGAAATAGCGCGTGACCTCGATCTCGCAAATAATTGTTTGGTACAAACAGGGCACAATTCTCTAGCAGGTTCGGGGCATCAATTTTATTTCTTAAAATTTTAACTCCCGACATGACTCTGCCCTCCTGTTCTGTATTTGCATTCCCTCAGCAGTACTTCACGGTACATATAAGTAAATTTAAATCATGGTGATAGATGCGCTGCCAGCATGTTTGTGTGGTTATCCACTGTCATAGATGCCAGCAGTTAGATTGTTAAATAAACCCATGTCAATTTCTGTAACACTTGTTCTTCTCCATGCAATGCCCCATGTTTCATTATTATGTTGTATCTTTGGCATCTATTGTTCGTGGGTGTGACATGGCGCTTCCCGGAGACCCTGCGCGCTGCTGGGAGACCCTGAGAGTAGCTTTACGAGTAAGGTTGTCCCGTCCATCTCCGACAGGACTAGCTGGTGATGACGAGGGGGTCAGATCATAAGGATCTGAACCTCACGTCATAAATGGCTCATGAGAATATCCTACATTCGTGGTTCACGAATGTAGGGTATTCTCCTGTTCTGCTCATGTATAAGTAGCGCAAGAATTTCTCTTGAATCTGCTCAATCATGTCGATGTATTTCCTTCGGTGTGGGCTCCACACTGCCATTCCATATTCCGATTTTGAACGAATGATGAAATTGTACATTTGCTCGATGCTCTTCTCATTCTCATTCTCATTTTTTTTTGTTCCGAATTGAAAAATGGTTGGACTATCCCAGGTAGGGAGGTGTTGTGACCTTGCCTCTCTGTGGGCGGCGTGGCGTATCGATCAATGTGCTGACCCCACACACGATCCGCTAATGAGGCGGGGCACACGCCCAGAACAGCACTTTGCCGGATTGGTGATTCAGGAGTGAGGAGATCAGGGGAAAACTGGGCCAAGTACAAAAAATTAACCAAAAATCTAACAAACTTCGTATAAACCACATTTTATTTATTTAATTAATTAGGAGTGGTAGTCAATCATGGGTGGAATTGGTGAGCCTTAAATTGTTTAATGGGATGACTGTGTTTAAAAAGACTACTGTATCTACTTTCCCATATAAAAATACCTTCGCCTCTAAGTGACGCCTATAATATATTTGATCAAAATATTAATATTTACATATTATAGTCTCTGCTAAAGACATCTGTTGATTTTTTTTAACAAGTTAGCATACGTGGCTTTCGTAACTGATAATGATACATTTATATTTTATTTTTTAAGAGACCATAGTAATATATCAATGATTCTTGATTCATATATACAACTTTCAAAAAATTTAATAATGTGTGGATGTTCTTACGACGGAATTGGTGAACGTTGCATTGTGTAGAGTGATCACTTAAGGCCAGCTTATACAGGTTGTAAGCCCTGAGCCATCGTATAAGAGACTCCCATCCACTTTTCTCGTATATAAATTATCTTCGTCTCCGTGAGACTTCTATAATTTATCATTAATTTACATTCCTTATTAATTAATTTTGTTTTGTTTGTTTTCAAAACCGTTTGGATAAATATATGAAGCGGTTACATAAACAAGGTGTTTGCGACATTTTAGATTGTTTGTTATTGAATAAATAAAAATAGAAAGTAAGAGGGGAGGTAAGACACCTTCATTATACACCAACTTATCAATGTACTCGAAGTGCAGCCTTATACGTCGACGATCCTATCAAGCCTTGTTCAATATCAATTTTTTATTATTTTTTATATAACATTATTTACATTACGAACACAAATTTAATTCTTAAATGTTATAAATAATTTGGAAATATATAAACAAAGGCAACTATTAAACATATATAAAATAAAAGGTATGGGAGAATCCTGCTTCGGAATACCCTCTCAGAGACATGGAACAGATCAATATCCAGAGTATATAGTAGAATATTGTTCAGCATAGCAGTAGCTCTTCCAACAGGCATAACCATTGGCAGGTTGGTCCTGTATATTGGAATGTGAAACAATCTATGCTGACGCTGTCTTAGGTAATTATCGGGAACGTACAAACCAATGCTCGGCATAATTTCAGCATTATCGATCACACCGCGCAACAATAGATAAAAATGCGTAATCAGATACACATTCTAGTCTCTAAACTGTTGTAGCCAAGCATACTCTGGAGGAACTCGGTTGGGTAAAGCCAAGGATAATGCCCGTACTCTCTCATGTAGCGATATCTTAGAAACCTTTTTGTACTTCTCTACCATAAGTACGTAAGCTCATGTGGTCCCCAAATCATCGAGCCACTCTCGAGTCTACTTCGCACCAAGCAGTTGTAAAGAGTTGTCAGTGCGCGGGTATTTTCGAAAACCCTGACCGTGCGCAGCACAAATCCTAACATTTTCAATGCATTACCACTGACCGCCTCTGTGTGGTCGTGAAATGACAGGTTGCTCACAAATCTAATGTCGAGATCCTTAACATTCGACGTTCGTGTCAGATTTTGGTCGATCATTTTGTAACGATAGTGTATCTTTGTGGGCGGACGGCATGTAAATAGCCATCCGCTGGGTGAATTTAATATTCAACTGATACCTCTCAATATGATAATCATGCTAAAAATTACGTTTCCTCTCTCTGAAAAACATACAGGAGTAAACCAAATACGTCCACAAATGACCACTAACCTGTGATACATTATTTACCCTCAAAGGCAGTCGAACTTATCCGGTCACAAGGATCTTTGCGCCGTCCTTTTGCAGATATCTTGAGAAGTCTTTTGGTTCTTCCACGTCACAAATAACACGCGAAACGAATATGAACTGGTGAAATCCCGGAGAAAAATATGATGTCGAAACCAGAGCAATTGTTACAATGTTTTTAAAAATACATATATGTTTCTTCTTTGCGCCAGCGTGACCAACGCCATCTAGCGTCGATTTGTAGTTCCACAGAAGTAGCGGCATTTATGAACTAACATGGCAAATTAAATATGCTTTTAAAAATATATATTATAGATATTGAATATATTAATAGATATTAAAACAATTATCATTTTGAGAGGTATACTTTTGTTAATTATGTCGCCTTACCAGATAGAATAGAATTTTTTGGGCCCTAGTGAAAGAAGCAACCTTTATCCGCATGAAAAAGATGTTCTGCAGTCATGATCTCAACTTAGGATTACGAATTCGAATGGTCAGATGCTACGTGTTTTCAGTATTGTTCTATGGAATAGAAGCATGGACGCTTACCGAAGAACTGTTAAGGCGACTTGAGGCGTTCGAGATGTGGATCTACAGAAGAATTCTCAAAATAAGCTGGATGGACAGAGTTACGAATGAAGATGTTATGGCTCAGATGAATAAAGAAAAAGTAGTTATTAAAACAATAAAAATCCGAAAACTTCAATAATTAGGACACGTGATGAGACATCCAGAGAAATACAAGATCTTGCGTTTCATAATGTAGGGAAAGATTGCCGGAAGTCGGGGCCCTGGAAGAAGGAGGACTTCATGGCTGAAAAACTTGAGACAGTGGTTTGGCCAGTCTACTGTGGAGCTGTTCCGGGCCGCAGTAAACAAAGTCCGCATAGCCAACATGATAGCCAACGTCCGGTAAACGGACAGGGCACGAGAAGAAGAAGAAGAAAGATGTAACCGAACACTTGAAAACATTAAACATAAGTTTATTTCGCCTTCCCCATTCACATACATTTGATATATCTGCTTGGAGAAGATGAAAATCGTCCAAGGTTACCACCTTTATTCTTATTACACCTTGTTCTGCTCTATAGAGAGCATTTTCCCGCTGCTTGCGTTTTATGGTATGCATTTTACGATGGTTATTGTATGCAGAT
>JADDOH010006877.1:0-24861 GCA_016648135.1 Agrypnia vestita | reverse complement strand
TATATACAAAGAAACCCGTGTTTCCCTATCCGCCAAGTTTTCTTCACAACCAGATACTACCACCCTCTGGTGGTTATGGTGGTGGATAGCCCTTGGTGTCACATCGAAAATATGTGAGTTTGCTGGGGATGGCTGTGCGTGGGTGGGAGTGGGTGACAAAAATGTGCTTTCTAGCACATTTTTTTATTACGGGAAGGCCTTCAGAAATGCTTCAGATTGTTTCAACATAGGCACGCCGACTGTGTCAATGAGTCGAAAAGTTCCGGAAAAACCTGCTCTATAAAGTTCTGGAAGGAGAAGGTTCTAGAAAATTCCCGAAAGTTCTATAAGGTTCTAAACTGAGTGGCGGAATGTGTCGGTGTGTCTAGAAGGTTCCCGTACATTCGATAAATTTCTTGAAAGTTCTGGAAGGAAAATGTTCTAGAAGGTTCCCGAAAGTTCTATGACGATCCAATCAGTGTACTAAAAATCTACGCGAGCGAAGCCGCGCGGGCACAGCTAGTTATATTTAAAAAATCTTTTCCTATTATCCTCACTTTTGAACATAGGTTTTTATTGCTACTTTTTAGTGTTATTTTTCAATTATTTTTCACAACGTGGCCGAGCAAGTGTTAATAATGGTCGGCTGTTTTTAACATCTTGTTTATTTTCTGTTTAATTTAATATAATACTGATTTATCGTTGCACTGTGAAATTACACAAAATGCTGTTAATGGTCATATGATTGAAAATAAATATTTTATAAAGAAGATGTAAAAAAAATAAATTAAAAAAATTGTCGCCTGAGAAGACCAGACGAATGGTTATTTAATTTTAAATTGTTGATTTCCGACGATCTCGTAAAGCAATAAATTATTTATTTATTGTCATCGTGATGTTGAATATACTGTCTCATTCCTAGAGGAGGCTATTTAAATATTTTTTTATATAGAATAATTTTTATTTTAGTCTAGAAAATACGTCTATACAAAAAAATTGTGTTCATTAAAATAATAAAAATGATTTTAAAATTCAATATTTTTAATTCCCACCAAAACTTTCACTCATGCCTATGTGCGTTACTATCACAATTTATGTGGTTAATTTGATATTTAGGTTTCCGCGATTTAGGACGTGTAGGAGGTTGCCGTATATTTTATTTCATTGTTTTTTTTTATACAAAACAATATAGGTTTTATTGTGTATTGGTGCATAATGTCAGGGGAATAGGGTTAGTATGGTACCCAGATGTACAAATACTACGACACTAAACTAAACAAATACAAACATTGGCGAATTAATACGTCACGCACGTCGTGTCACGTTTTAATGGAGTCGTATTTTTAAAGATTATTGTAATAAAAATAATGATTCGCAGAGTATAATTAATATTTCTGAAAATATTTCGTATATCTTCATCGGTATTTGTAATACGTGAAATTTCCCCAATAGGAAGGAATTTGCGTAAGTCCTAAGGTGTAAAAATTAATCACCGAATTTTAGTAACGTAACAGTGAAATAACCATTGAGATAAATACTATTCATGCCGGAAGGTTTCACCAGACAGCGCCTGTGAATTACAGCTTTTTTCAAAATTAATAGAAGCGCAAAGTTTTCAAAGTAAACGTAAAATATGGGTTCAAATATAGGTGGTCACTAAATATCTAATTAATCTAATAATTATTTTACTTGTAACAAAGACATTCCAGATTCGATTAAAAAAACTAACCCGTAAAAACCAAGTTTTTATTTTACTCCCTTTTATTTTTATTTTATCGGATTTCGTGTCTACCAGATGCGTCGCAGTCTCTTCATACAACTTACAGAGTTGTATGAAAAAAACATTTAAAATTTCTAAAAAAATCCAAAATTATACTATGATTATTAAATTTTTTTAACAAAAATTTGATAGATCTTCTTGATCGTCGCCACGAGTCTGCTTGCAAAGTTTCAGCTCGATTGGATCACGGGAAAAGGGTTAAAAATCGAACCAAAGTTTTTGCGTCAAACAAACAGACAGACGCCACAAGTTAATATAAAGGGAGTAAAAAAGTAACCCTTAAAAACCAAGTTTTTATTATACTGCCTTTCTTTGTAAAATAAAACAACAATTAAAGACGAATTAAAGCATATAACATAACACTAAACTTACAGTAATTTAATATATTTCTAAAATATCAGATGTTTTGAGCTTTGATAAGTCACTTCATGGTTTGAAAATTAAATTCTAAAAACATTTGTCAGTCAATTTAGATTTTCGACATTCGTAGTGAAGTAGGTACCTATTATGTATACCGACGCAGTAATTCAAATTTAGAAAATATTCCGCGACGTTATCGGGCCGCCGCTGCTAATCAAACTTTTCTAATGATTCCAATTTGAAAAACCAATAAAATTTCTAAAAATCCGAAATTACACTATAATTATTAATTTTTTAAACGAAAATTTGATAGATCTTCTTGATCGTCGCCACGAGTCTGCTTGCCAAGTTTCAGCTCGATTGGATCACGGGAAAAGGGTTAAAAATCGATACAAAGTTTTTTCACCCGGCAAGCCGGCAAGCAAGCAATCAAGCAGACGCCACGAATTAATATAAAGGGAGTAAAAAGTATTGATTTTTCTACCGCGACCTAGTGTGGCTTACTCAAAGGTTTTTGAGATTGATCACACAATAAAGCTGTTGTAAAAAGAAAAAGTAGACGTATTATTTACATAGAGAGTAGGTACCTACATTATGTGTCGCAGATTTTTCGAAACAATCTCTTAAATTGTTAATATAGCGAAATTGATATTGCAGTTCCGCGGCATGAAAATTTCCGGTTCATTCCGGGTTGGTAAACAAATATTTGTTATGTATGTCTTCATAATTAATTAATCTAATTTTTTCAAAATAATAAAATTATGTTTATGTTTTTGCTAGCATCTTTATTCCAAATATGTAAAATAAGGGGCATAAATAACATATACATAACTTTCGAAATTTTATGTGTGTAGTTGCTCTTGGGTAAAGTGATCGCTTAAGCCACCTAAGACAAGTCGTAAGCCTTGTGGACACCCAATAAAGACTACATCCTTTCCCAAATACAAAATAGTTTCGTCTCTGTGAAACATCTATAATTTATCTTAATTAATAATAAAATTAATTTTTAATAAAATGATTTAGTGTTGCATAAATATTTTTACTATTAAAAAGTTAAGGTTGTTATTACGGTCGTTAAACATATTTAACTGTAATTTCGGATATTTTATACGCACCGTATGTATTACCGAGAAGCGAATGTCGACGTTTCGTTGGATACTTATCCAACATCATCAGGAGGACAACCTTTACCCGCGGAGGTGGAGGTCGAACTGATTAGGTGCTGCTCTCTAGGGCGTAAATTGTATGCACATTGTTGTGGAGTGTTCTCTTCTTCTACAATAGAGGTCGCCAGTGTGCAATAGAGATGACAGTTACAAACTATCAAGTATTTGGCGCCCTGTTCTAACGACACTGATTCCACCCTTGAGAGAAGTCGCAGTAAAATCCGCCGACGTAACTAGTACATATTGGCGACCTCTATTGTAGAAGAAGAGAATACTCCACAACAAAGTGCATACAATTTACGCCCTAGAAAGCAGCACCTAATCAGTCCGACCTCCACCTCCGCGGGTAAAGATCGTCCTCCTGATGACGTTGGATAAGCATCCAACGAAACGTCGAGATTCGCTTCTGGGTAATACATACGGTGCGTATAAAATATCCGAAATTACAGTTAAATATTTTTACTATTATAAAATTGAGCTAAATGCCGCTTGTGCTACGAAAATAGAACCAACTCGGTGTCCCGGAATGGGGCTCGAAACACCGACCGCTGAATAACTATCCGAAAGTCATAACCACTACACCGACAAGCTACTCACTGAAATAGTATCGCCACAACCAGCGTGTAATTGATAAGACGGGGATAATTAAGTTCGTCATTGGACCCGGCTAATACTGTTGATTCAATATAATGATCTGTCAATTCGGGGAATTCGCCGAAGCTGCGGTGGAATATGTAAATTATCGGCAATAATTAGAGTAAACCTGTGTTATTAGTGTTGATTAATTATTGGGTAGATAATATTGGATTGTAATCTCGAAATGTTGGGGGAGAGGAAGCGCCAGAGTGCGTAGTACTAGTGGTAGTTGTAGGTGCACCCAAATCTCCGGCTAATTGAACTCGATTAGATTAGATTAACCACGTACTGAATTTGCTATTTCTTAAACATGTCCTTTGTATACAGGGTTATTTGTAAAACATTAGTAACCTCACAGGACTGTATTCCTGCCTTGATTATGAGTCGAAAATGTTCAAGCTATCATAACCTAATGTCAATACTTAAGAGATATGCGACATCAAGGTTTGCATTTTTTCCCCAATATTTCTGACTTATTTTTTGTAAAACGTTGAACTATCGTTACAGTAACACATATCCATTACGAAAAATTCATTGGTTTCAATACAAGTTAAATAAAATGATAAAAACCCTGAAAAAATTCCAAATGGAATGTTTTCCAATTGGAATTCGAAGGTTTTTATTTTTTTATTTGACTTGTATTAAAGAGAATGAATTTTTCATATTCGATATAAGTTACTGTAATGATAGTCCAACGTTTTACAAAAAATAAGTCAGGAATATTGAAAAAAAATGCAAACTTTGATGTCGCATATCTCCTTAACTATTGACATTAGGTCATAATAGCTTCAACATTTTCGAATCACAATCAAGGCAGGAATATAGTCCTGCGAGGTTATTAATGTTTTACAAATAACCCTGTATATGCAACATACAAATTGAATTTTTAATGATATTTCGTCAAATTGATCTTATTCAATATACATGTATGTTAGAGACGTCTCACAGAGACGAAGCTATTTTTTATATAGGGAAAGTAGGTATGAATTTTTTTGGGCTGTTTATATGGCTCACGACCAATAGTGCGGCTGCCTTAAGTTATCACTTTACACAATGAAACGTTCACCGATCCACCCACGAGAGACTACCATATCTATCAAGTTTTTGGATGTTGCATGTATGTCAACATTGCACAACTTGTTTCATATGATGTTTGTATTTCTCTACACTGTTCCATTATTAACTTAAACATACTTATCCATTCATGCTCTTATGTATCATACTCCTGTCCCCAAACACAAGTATAACTTTACTGGAGACAGTTAAACATAAAAAAAAATCTATTCAGTATTCAATGTAATATTTTTATTTTCAATAAATAAATAATTATAAAAAAATAAATAATATGTGAGATGTATTTTACTACCGCCATCTGTGTTAGAAATTTGTCATCACGATAAACCAGTATAGATGTCGCCGATGGTAATGAGATATCAATTTTCGTTTTCTTGAAAAATTTTAACACACACAAAATATTACGATCTTATTCGTTGTAATAAAAACGCTTAAGATCTTTTAAATAATAGAAACTAATTTTAGTCACCTGATATTAGTTAGTTATTCGTAGCAGACGTGCGTAAGGTCATTTTGAACTGTTACACGAAAACTATTTTCTATAATGTTTTATAATGTTTTTGTGAAAAATCAAATCCAATTTGATTTTTCTGTACGTCTTTCTAATTAATTAATAAATTTGGTTTTTAATTTTCACAGAACTTTGTTCTGAAAAAATTGCAACTTCTTAATAAGGATGTGTTCTTGAACAACATAAACTTATTAATATAAAAACAGATTTAATCTATCCTATTTAGTTATATTAATGTAATACAAAAATAAAGGTTATAATCGATTTTAATAATGGCACTTTATTAGTAAGTCCACGGCGTGACCAAACATTGCGAATTTTGTTATTGGTAAGCATTTATTACACGTTTGGGTGACTGCAAACTAAGTATACTAAAATTTCTCTACAAAACTGAGCCTGGGTCAAACAAAAATACAACAAATTACAGAAATTGGATATAAAATTGTGCGTAAAAATTCAAAGATTTTGTATTCAATTATTTATATTTGACCAAAATCACAAATGTGTTATTTTTGATTCCAGTCCGCAATATTTCAACAGCAAGGCTGGCCTCGCAGCGGACCCACGGGACGCCGGTATTATATTTGATTACTAATTATTCTGCTAATTAGGCGGCCAATTCATGATCAAATCCACGGTTAGCTCCACTCAGCGCCGAAAGATCGCGAGCGCCGCATCAACGCTCGCACGACACGCGTATGTTTTGCGACGTTTTGCTTCCAAGCGTAATTGTTTAATCACACACAATTTATAATTAATTGAAATATGGCTTCGTCGTACGTGTAATTAAAAGCCTACCAACACAGGTGTGCGCGCCGACGGCGGTTTTGGCAAATTATTATTTTAGCGATTAGATGGCGCGCTCAAGGGATTTTTTTGGAATTTATTAATTAGTCGGATTAAACCGGTTTGTAAATAATAATCGGTCATAGTGATGTCTTAGGCCCGGTTGTTTCAAGTTCGATCAAAGTAAGCGGTCGATAAAAGCATAGATTTTTACGAAAACGGATCGTCTGATTGGTGGAGAACGTAAAAATCTATGCTTTAAGAGAACGCTTACTTTAATCCAACTTGAAACAACCGGCCCTTAGCATTCAGATATGAACTTGATAAGACACGATAAACTGATGTAAATTCGAACTGCTTGCGTTTAGGCTAAGGTTAGTTTTAGTGATAAATTTTTTAGTGGATAAGTATCACGTAAGAATTGTGTAATTGAAAATAAATTGTGTAAATATTTAAAATGACTCGTGGTGTTGTTTTTAAATTTCCCGCTCCCCTCCTTTGACACGCATTTTTCATTGATATACAGAGGACGCGTAGCGTCGCGGCGATCAAATCACATCAGATTGATTCGCGTTCATATCTATCTTATGAGCGCAACCAGCGACCGCTTTTCACACAAGGCGCTCATTTTTGTCTCAACTCCGGCTCCGTTGCCAGTGACGCACGCACTACCTCACAAAACTCAATATATAAAGCAGCTATATAAATTTATTCTCTTCTTCTTCTTCTTCAGCCTTCATCTCTCCACCACTGGATATAGGTCTCTTCCACACCCTTCCATCCTTCCTTGTTAGTTGCTAATTGCAGCTTTTATCGGATAATATTAATTGATAAGGCAGTTGTTTTGTGGTAGAATAAGATTTTTTAATTTTCATTATAAAAGATTTTGCACTATATATTACTGTTATTTTGTCACTACTAAAGTTTCGAGAAGTGTAATTCCTCTCATCAGCTGGTGATTTTGTAATAATAATATTATAGTTTGGCAAATATAAAACAAAAATTAATTCCCGGACACAACAAGAGAGATAATATAACTCATTGTGTGTCTGAAGCACTTACCTACAATCATTAGATTGGTAAAAATTAAAATTCATTGAATAAATTCTGTTTCTATTCTGTAAATAGGCATTTCTATCTTTTCCGTATTACCTGACGACTCGCTTGCATCCCTTTACATGCCATGCACATAAATAATTTGCGATATACAATCACACATCGAACACCGAAGGAGCGAGACTCAAATCAAAGCCTTCACACTTTCAGACTAAACCTTTATATTGGTGATCTCCAAAATTTCAAATCCTATACCGGTAATTTTGAATTCACTAGTATTTTACCCATCTTAAGATGAGATTGTCAGATAAATATTAGGAAATGTTATTGGAAGAAGAAGATATTTAATCCACCACCAAAATATTTAAACATATTATAAAATAGCTACATGAAAAGCATAAAAAACAAGTGACAGTTAAATATCGTAAAATTTTAAAATCGTAAGATTTCCCCATGTACAGCGTCATGTGACATATACGGACTTTTATAATATTGTCACGGGTTCGCTACCATCTATTTATCCCGCTTATCTAACATATTCTAAAATGTCCCGACTGTTCGGAAACCCTCGATTGCGTGCAGTATCTCTCATTTCTAGAATCTCGTGATAATATTAGTGTTACAGATGGTGTTAGCACATAAAATATTTCAAAATTTATTAAGACATTTCCATTATCTCAGTTATTTTATTTGTAGAGTTTTCTGAAGAATTCTGTCGTATGATTTCAGCCTTACTGGCCGACTTTTTGGATCCCATTGCACCGTAAAATCAACCCTCATGATGGACCTCACTACGGGATTCGAAACGGCAGACAGATAAGTCAGATATACACTTCAGAATAGCCGAGAAAACTACACATAAAATTTTGAACGGCGGTGGAAAAAAAAATATAATTATTTATTTATTTTATTAACTAAACGAATCCCCAAGTGTGCATATAAAGAACTAGCTGTTCATATCCGGCGTTGCACGGGTTAAGGATTAAGTTTAAAATAAATTTATGAGGATAAACGAAGGTTCGATTCGAACGGTATAGATCTGCATAGAAAATATATCAGGGGGAGGGAAAGGGATAAGAGAATAGGGGTAAATGTTGCCTTTGTTACTTGCCGGGTTCCAAAGCATAAGTGTACAAATTTTGAGTCCGATCGGTCAAACGGTTCAGATTCGCATCGAAAATTGGTCAGGGGGAGGGGAAGGGGTAAGATAATAGGGGGGATAATGTTACCCGCCGGGTCTCAAAGCATGAGTATGCAATATTTGAATCGAATCGGACAAACGGTATGGATTTGTATAGAGAACAGACAGACAGACAGACAGACAGACATTGAGTTTTATAGCTATAGATGCCCTTTTCAAAAAACTTTTTTTTTAAAATTAGTTTTTTTAAATTGTTTCACTTTAATTATACCCAGGTACGCGGCATAAAATAATTTTAATATATTAATTCTTATTTATTACCTACCGTAATATAAAAGCCAACTCATTTCTAAAGCGGAACACAAAGAACACTATTATCTCTCTCAAATATTTATCTATCGTTTTTCAGAAAAGAAAATACAAGCTTCAGTATTCTACGTGGCTTCCACGGAGCCCCGCGGTATTACTAACGACGTCGAATGCGAATAAATTTCATTGAAATTCACTTTATGGTCGTAACCTCACAACCCTGTCATATATGTTTCTTCTTATCTTCGCTAGATGGCACCGTTCTGGCCGCATTTCCATTCCAACACGTAATATGCATGTGGAAATGTACGACGGAATGTATACTAGAAGGTATGCACGTGCATACATTCCACCAATTCTATACACATTAAAGCTAAATTCACACAGTTTGAAAACGCCAAAAGTTTGTTTTAATGAAAATAAAGGTGTTTCAGTCGTGCTTCGAAAATCATAATTATGAGTAGCTTGTTGGTGTAGTGGCCATGACGCTCGCCTAGTGATCTGATGGTCGGCGATTCGAGCCCTATTCCAGGACACCAGCAAGTTAGTCCTATTTTATTAGCACAAGCATTTATTTCATTAAACAAGCTTATTTTGAAAATAATAAGAATATTGATGTGACAGGCATCCCGTGTTCACATCTCTATTTAAAAAAATCATCGATCACGTTTGATGATCCTTTTTAGAGATCGAATAAAAAATATTTAAGTATCAAGCTTTTTGCATTCGGTTTTAAAGCAGAGTTTAAAATAAAAAGTAGGTACAATTTACATCAGAATCATGGTACATTTAGAAAATAATGATTTATGTTATTTTAATACTTGCTTTACTACCTGGCGTCGACCGAGATGTTAATTTTTGGGTAAATTAATTTTATAATTTGAACACCATACGTATACTGTACAATACGTATGGTGTTCACTGTTTAATGCGGCATAGTTAATGCCAAAGACGACAACGTTGAGCGCTGGTGATAGTTGCGTTGATCTAGAAACTAAACATAATAAACTGTGCAAATTTCAAGACATAAATGCCGTTGAAAACAAACAAACTCTACACTTTATAAGTCAGATTCGAATATGTTATCTAAATTTTAAGTCCGATCGGTAGAACGATACAGATTTGCATTACATTAGGGAGAAGAGAAGGGGTAAAAGGGGAAGAGAGAAATGTAGCCCATGTTACGCGCCGGGTCCTCAAGCATAAGTATGAAAAATCTAAATCAAATTGGACAAATGGCGTAGATTTGAATAGAGAACAGACAGACATTGAGTTTTATAGGTATAGATTTATTAATATTGAAAAGGTAGGTACCGGCGCCTTTTTTTTCAAATAATTTGTGCGAAATCGAATGGAACGTTGTGTCAAAAATTCAAAACAATAGTTAAAGAATTTTAGGAGATTTAGATTTTGGATAATCAAACATTTACATTTTTATTTATATAAGTAAATGGTAGTTATATAAAAAAAAGTAGGTATACAAAAACATCCTCGTATTCGAATGCAACATTGTGCCAAAATTTCAAAGCAATCTATGAAGAACATTAAGAGATTAGCGATTTTGTACAAACGAACATTTACATTTTTATTAATAAACTAGCTGACCCGACAGACGCGATTCTGTCAAACGGTCCAATAGCTTTTGTTAAATCATTCGTGTAGCAGGTGCGATTACCTACTTACAAAAATCTAGTCTAGACAAAATAATGACATAGAAAACTCTATACAGTGCCATAAATGTATCTGTTCTGGTCAAGTTCTGGTGATAGAGTCGCTTATAAAGTGTACATGTGACATCTTTAGTTTTCGTGATGACATCTTTAGTTTTCAGTAACGATCACCAGATCAGATAAGTTTGTGATACTATACAGTCACAAATGTGTAATTTAAACAAAAAATTAAATAAAAATGTATTTCAGAGTGATCACTTTATTTATTGACTGTCAAATAATTACCGTAATATCAACACCTTTGCATAATGTTAATATACTTTTCTATGAATTTTTAATGTCATAATCTTAAAAAAAACAACTTCTTATAAAATTCAGTTTTCTATTTCGTACGCTGCAGTTCTTTAGTAATATTGTGTTAAATGATATTTTCATTGTTATGCTTCATGGTACACGATATTTTTTGTTTGATTACCTGGCACGTAAACTAACAAAACTGATGGTTTTCCAACACGGGAACAAGCAACATACAATTGGCCATGCGAGAATCATGGGTTTTCATGATTAATGCCGCAAACACTCAATGACTGTCCCTGGGATTTATTTATGAACATGGCGAAAGCAAGACGTGCTGGAAACTGTGGTCGTTTATTCAAATGGTATGTCAGTCGGAATCATTGGGATGCGTGGTATCAAAACGTATTCTCCTTTATACTTTCCCTTTAGAACGGTTGCTTCGATAATTTGTTCAATAAGGTTTTTCAGTAATTTTTTTACCGCTAGTCGTGTGCCGTTGCAAAGACGCGGTTGGTTATTATGACCACCAATCCGACTTTTAATTGAAGATTGTGAGGCGGAAATCGTGGCAGATCAAGAAGTTCAAAAATTCGGGTGGACAGTTGACGACACCTTTTTGTGTGGTAGCGGAATCAACTGATTTGTATGTCCTCAATTTACCGGCAATTTCATTTTGAATTTAAAATTTAATTCATTTGCATCCGTGTTTTTGTCGGTCAATATAGCTCGTTCGCTGAAGAAAAACATACGGAAATTTAAACGGAATCATACGGAATTATACAAATATTGTTTTGAGTGGCATTACTAACAAACAAGTGAAAGAATTCACATATTTGAGTAGCAGAATTTTCCAAGATGGCCGCTCAAAGGCAGACATTATAAGCAGAATCCAACAAGCAAGAGTCGCCTTCAACAAAAGATCAAACATATTTGAATCTCCTAACATTGATATAAGGGTTAGGAAGAATTTGGTTAAAACTCTTTTCTGGAATGTGCTGTTGTATAGCAGCGAAACATGGACCATCGCCCAGAGCATGTCCGGGAGGCTAGCGGCCTTCGAGATGTGCTACAGACGCATGGCGAAGATCCATAGGTCAGAGCATATTCGAAACGACGCGGTTCTGAGCAGGGTGGAATGCCTAGCAGCAGCAGAAAAGAGGCAGCTCCTGAACAGAATCGCCCAACAATGAGCGAATGGAATAGGCCTAATATAAGGCACCTAGGCCTGCTTTTTACCATCGTTGAGGGAAATATTGAAGGCAATAATCGTAGAGGCCGCCCGAGATCAAGCTACATAGACCAGGTTATCGGAGGTATGCGCTGTGGCACCTGCTAAGAAATGAAGAGGCTGGCAGATGAGAAAGAGGATTGGAGAGATCTAGCGCTTAGTGCAGATCAATCCTAGGTTTGAGATCCAAAATAATAACTCGTCAAAAATGACGGCACTTTTACATGTCAGTTCCTAAGGAAATTTCCAAAAAAAATTTTCGGAAAAAAAATTTGGAAAAAAATTATACTATAAAAAAGTTATGGACGTTATACGAAGTTACGGGGACAGACAGATAACGAAATTATTGTAATTGGGATAGTGAAATTATTCATAATGAATACTGTTAATAAATTTTAAAATAATTTCTAGTTTGATGTTGTTAATTCGTGGTGAATCTCCATTTTAATAATATAATTAAAATAATTTTTAAACTTTTTCCACTTCTTATTGTTTTGTGACCGTTATAAATTACTAGTTATTGATATATCAGGGTATCAATAATTAGCAAAAATGTAAAAATACCGGTAATAATGTTTTACAACAAATAAAGGGAAAAATACCCCAATATTAAAGTCATATTATCACAAACCTTTTGAAATTATAAAGAATAATTAAACAATCAGTGCGAAAAAACATTATATAAAATCACTAAACACCCTTGAACTAAAGTAATATAAATGCCCTAGCTTAAAAGAATAAAGACGGCCATAATAGTCTGAAACCAGAACGGTCAAAAAACGATAAATAGTTAAAAAAGTTAACGATTGTTTCAAATCAATCATTAAAATATTATAAATGCTGATTAAAACATTTGTCAAATATTAAGAAAAAAATGTGTGTTGTGTGATTTTTCCCGTTTTGAAAAAAGTAACATAAGCTTGTGCGACGATGAGCTTTAACCGTATGAATTTACTATCACGTAACCAAAGAAATATAAATTAATGTAAGTTGATTACGAAATTTTTTGATAGTAATATACTTTATCTGTATAATGAAATTCATCCAAATTACTAGAATACGCTAGAAATATTATTTCATTTTTTTATTAAATTCCTTTTCACCAGTATTTTTCATTACACAGATAAAATATATTGCTATCAAAAAAATTCGCAATCAACTAACAATAATTGATTAATGATGTCCCCGTGACAAAAAATCCAGCACTGTTCCTAAACATTTGAACAAACTCAAAATATTCTGAATGAAAAATACTGGTAAAAAGGAATTTAATAAAAATTTGAAATAATATTTCTGGCGTATGCTAGTGTAATGCTAGTAATTCGGATGAATTTCATTACACAAATAAAGTATATTGCTATAAAAAAAAAACCGTAATCAACTAACGTTAATTGATTAATGATATCCCCGTGACAAAAAATCCAGCACTGTTCCGAAAGACTTGAACAAACTCAAAATATTCCGAAAGAAATATAATGGATAAATGAAATAATAATTATGCTAATACTGCGTAATTCGTGAGATATTATCGGAATACCCGATTATATTTCACGAGTCTTCAACACCTAGATGCGGCGACTATGTAATGCAGACCCAGCGAGCGCGCTGCGCCGATGCCCCTTCACCACCAGCCGCTGTATCCGGCGCCGACGTATCGGCGCCCGCGCAGGGCTGCGGTCGCCGCTGCAGATTCCAGCCACGTATTAATTAGGATACCTGAGCCGCGGCGTGCCGTGCATCGGCATACCTGTCAATAGGGACGATATTTGTCAATAGAAATAGATAACATTGTAAACGAAACATAACTAACGAGTTCCATTGAAAATTCCACAATTGTGCTTTTGATGAGAATTATTTTGAAAATATGTAAAATTAAGTAAATATGGTGCCGATTCATGGCATCCAAAATATGTTTTGTTTAACAATATACATTACAACTAGCTAAGTCCGCGCGGCTTCGCACGCGAATTTTTTTAGAACACTGTTTGGATCGTCATAGGATTTTTGCGAACCTTCTAGAACATTCTCCTTCCAGAACTTTAGAGAAATTTATCGAATATACAGGAACCTTCTAGACACACCGATATATTCCGCCACTCAGTTTAGAACCTTATAGAACTTTCGGGAATTTTCTAGAACATTCTCCTTCCAGAATTTTCTAGGGCAGGTTTTTCCGGAACCTTCTAGACTTACCGACCCAGTCGGCGCGTCTATTTTGAAACAATCTGAAGCATTTGCGGCCTTCCTGTAACAAAACAATATGCTAGAAAGCACATTTTCGTCACCCACTCCCCCCCACGCACAGCCACCCCCACCAAACTCGCATATTTTCGATGTAACACCAAGGGCTATCCACCACCATAACCACCGGTGGGTGGTTGAGGGTGGTTGCGGGTAGGGAAACACGGGTTTCTTTATATATATATATATATATAAATATATATCTATATATATTGCATTCTTTGCTGGCCGAAACCGCGCGAAGGGGACAGGTGAATGAGGTACAGGGAAAAGGGAGGGGAGGGGATAGGAGAAGAGGTAGAGGGAGAGAGAGAGAGAGAGGAGAGAGAGAGGAGAGAGAGAGAGTATATATATTATATATATATATTTAATATATATTGAATTAATAGTGTCAAACATCTAGTATAATAAAAAAATATGGATTTATCCTGGTGTGTATAGCGTGGTATTTGGGAATCAATAATCTATTTATTTAATTCATGATAAAATATATATCAAACACGTGAAAAAATATGTCAAAAAATTATAGTACATTAATTGAATTAATATCAAAAAATATTTTGTTACCTTCGAAATACGAAACTGAAATATTTTCTTTCGGAAGAACAGCAATACCAATATCGTCAATACCAATAGATAACCAACTACACTACGAAAAATTTGAGCCATTCATATATATATATATTGATTGCATTATATGCCTTGTACCTGAAACGCTAATTCATTCGTTGATGCGTTTGACCAATGACATAAGGAATAGGTACATTGAAAATTTTCTAACACTAAATTATGTTGTATATCAGCAACTGAATGAGGCACGATGTATTGAGTTGAGTGCACGTGTACTATATTTTAATCTGGAGATAAACTCAGAGATCAACATGAGATTGGCGGTAAGAGACGAAAAGATTTTATTTATACGAGACTCAATTAGTTCGCAAAACTATAAATACCCGCAATTATTTATTCTGGGAAGTAAGACAAATAAAAGGCGTCAAATTTCAAACACTCATTCCATTTTAACTGCTAGTTCTAATTCACTCAACTGATGAACCGAACACCGATGGAATGGATTGACCGTACGATAAGCGTGAAGTGAGTTACGATTCTGGGAGTGAAATCTCTTAAAAATCTTCTTCGCTGTCATGGACTGTAAGATTATTCGTCATGTTTATTTATCATTAAATGGATCTTAATTTATGATGACGATAAATAGATTTTTTTCTACGTAATCTGCAGGTGCTTTAAATAAATGCAGCATTTATATGCTGGCTTCAAATGTGCGAAATTCTCATCGTTATATATTATGGTCATGGTTGTTTTTTTTTTATTTTTTAAGGCGATAATTTTTCACTGCTTTAATCTATTATTTATTTATTTTTTATTTTATTTATTTATTTATCTTCATCTTGTTACGTGACAGGAGATGGAGCCGCTCATCTCAATAGGGAGAACCTGTGCCGAGATGAGCAGCTGAACAATATAGTTAGAACAAAAAATAATAAAGATATACAACAAAATACTATATAACTATAAAATAAATAAATTAATTAATTGAGTATATAAATATAAAATGTGGATAATAAGAACAGAATATACTGTAAAATACAAAAGCAATAGTGAAAGTAGAGTAATATATATAAAAATCATATGCATGGATAGTAACAAAATGTATATATAATAGCACAGTTAAAAGTATATTTAGGTTATTATAAAGCATTACCGCTTTTATCGAATGTATTTTAAATCAAAATTTGTAAATGAAATATTTCGCTGCCCGATATTTCAACATAACTTGTATTGTATGTGTGTTAATCACGATAAACTAAACAAATTTAAGAAATCTGTTTTCATTAGGTATTTTATTATAATTAACGGCATAGTGATTCGTGGACTACTTTTATTCAAAATTAACATTGCATGTTTCTAATACATTATAAATATTCATTGACGCTTATAAGAATTTGTGATTATACTTTTACTTATTTTTATTGTAAAAGATTTTTTGCATATTTTTTGATATTAAAAATTTGATTCACAAGGTGTGTATTAATAATACATGAAAATAAACGTGATTCGAACAAGTTACACTCGAAACCAAAATAAAATAATATTATACGACATTATATTAAGGATTTTTCTGCCTTGAAATATTTTTTTCTTACTTCATTTCATATCTTACTTTGAAAATTCCGTATCTCAGCCAAGGTCAGCTTATTTTGCAATCATAATAAAATAATCACATTTGCTTGTTATTCCTGAAACCAACGCGCTTATCAAATTTTAATTGTCTTCCATATCGGAAAAGATATTTGTGCTTTTTTTAACGCTTCAACAGGCCAAGGGGCAAATTAGTGAAGCGAACCACATCACAAAACACCCAAGTTTGAGTAAATTACGTAGGTAAATTGTTATCTCACCGAGAATCTAACCCGGAACCTTGTATGATTTATGATTTATACTAATAATATGATTTATACATGTGTGTTGTATGAATTAAGGAAATTAAATGCAGATAATCAAAAACTTTAAAAATTCAAAATATTTTTGACTAACTAACTAACTAACCATCACGCCGTTTCCCTGCAGGGGTAGGCAGAGAGGATTGAACGCCACACTCTTCTATCCTGGCACACCACTTTTGCTTCGGCCACATTCATACATCTTCTCATACACGTTCTACGGTTGTTGCGGCTTTTAACAGGGCCATCCTCAAATACTTGTAGTACCTTATCGTGCCAGATCTTTCGCGGACGCCCTCTATTCCTGTTGCCTTCAACATTCGCCTCATATATTTTCTTAACCATCCTTTCCTTGATCATACGTTCCACATGACCAAACCATCTCAGCACTCCTTTCTTTATTCTATACCACCCCTACAGTAGCAGTGCATTCATTTCTAATTTGTTCATTCCTCACTCTATCGACCAAGGATTTTCCACACAAGCGTCTTAGTGACCGCATTTCCACCGCATTCAGTCTACTTTCATTCCTCTTTTGCCAATTCCAGGCTTCACTTCCATACATAAGGGTTGGCACTAGAACACCATTATGTACCGCTAGTCTTGCTTCTTTTGACAGATTCTTATTGGCCATAATTGCATTTAGTGCACCATTAACTTTGTTTCCCGCAGTTTTCCCGCAGTTACTCTCCTTTCGATATCATTCTCAGCCTTGCCGTCTCTACTAAACATACTTCCCAAATACACAAACTCGTTCACTTGTTCTAAGCATTCGTTGTTTATAATTACATCACACTTAGTCACTCTTTCGTCTCTCTCGAATACCATCACTTTCGATTTGCTGACATTCATCAGAAGTTCACTCTGCATGCATACATCGGACATCCTGGATACCAAGCACTGCAGATTAGCTTCACTGTTAGCCACTAATACTGCATCGTCTGCGTATAGCAGACAGGATATGGTGAGTCCGTCCATTTTCGCTCCAACTTCTAGTTCCTTCAGTTCTTTCATACAATTATCCATATACAGGTTGAAAAGCCATGGTGACATATATTTTTGAGTTTGTTCAAATCTTTCAGAACGGTAGTACTGGATTTCTTGTCACAGAGACATCGTTAATCAATTAATGTTAGTAATTCGGAAAGAATTTCATTACACAAAAAAGTATATTGCTTCATAAATTCCGTAAAATCAATTGTGGGAGTCTCATTTGATCGACATTAGCGATATCAAAAATAATTAGCGACATCTGTGGGGATTTAGGGGGAAGGAAAATGGCTGTCACAGGCCGGTATAATAGGTTATTACAACACGTACGTGATGTGTGTCATATAATCCAAATATATACAACTTTAAAAAAATTAGTAAGACATGGTATATTCTATCATGGTGGAAATGGCGAACGTTACATATGTGTAAAGTGATCACTTAAGCCTACCTTACGATCGGTCATAAGTCCAATATACACCATAAAATGACTTCTATACCTACTTTCCCATAATAATAATAAAATACAGTTTCGTCTCTGTGAGACATCCATAATATACATTAACTTTAAAAATGTTTTTTTTCCATATATACCACTAAAAAAATTCTCAGATAAATTTCAGATACCACCTCAAAAAAAAAATTTAATGCATACCTGGCAATAAATAACATTTCATTTAATATTGCATGGAATTTTTTAATTAAATAGTTTAATCTCACTATGGTGGTAGGTACTCAAACGCAGGATATTTGCGTTTCCAGTAATTAATTACATAATTTTGTTTAATTTTGATATGCGTTTAATTAAAGCAGCTGAAAGTAGTGAAAATTTCACTAGTTTGTTGTTTAGCAAAACCATTCAAATGTTAAACCTCGTAAATATTTGCTTATTTTATATATTATACTAAATTAAAATTCATAATTGTTGTGATATTATGAGCGTACACGGTGAATGACAAAAATCTGTTATTCGTCAAATCGAAAAGATATTACGATTATGTGAAATTTCTTTCTTTCCGAAAAAACCGTAAAATATTTGAAATTTGCATTTAAGATTAGTAATAAACTAATTATAACCCATCAATGGCCAACTTTTTACGTTTGAATTTCAGTTAAACGTTAATTAGACACTTTTGTGTCCTGAAAGTTTACAAATCAAAATTATAACTCTCTTAATTTAAACTAAATTAAACTTTGAAATACACACACGTTGAGTTATTTTTGTCACTTCTTGTAAAAAATAATAAATAATAAAAGAATCATGTTACACCACTAAATAACTATGTTATTTTGTAGTGACAATTAACAAAAAAGTAAGTAACAAATGTGTAGGTAATCAACAATATCAAATAAATCTCCTCTATAAAGCTATTTTTATATTTTTTTTATAAAACATATTTTTTATCACTCAAGAATTTCTGACATAATTTAATAGTTTAACTTATTTTGCTTTAGTTGACAATGTTAAAAATAGAATTGTGTATTATGATACGCTACAAGGAGAGAACTATTTTACTAAAATAAAGTTCTATTAGGAACTAAATTCCTATAATTCATTTTATTTTCTTGTAATATAAATTTAGATAAAGGTGATAGAAATTTCAAAGGCTTAGTTCACTTTCCCAACATATCTACATACGATTATCCTCTAACCATACCTACCTGTCTCATCAAGGCAGGGTTTTTGTTGACTATTGGGCTAAATCCAAGATAATGGTCCCATTGAATATGCAACGAAAATGATTATTTCACTATATTATTGAATGTGCTAATAACAAAATGAAAGATAATTTACGTTTAAAAAGTAAGTATTAAAAAAGATATTACACTTTAAAGTTTCGAAAAATGCACTGCATATTTTGACATTTCATAGGCAATATATGAGGTTAGGTTAGGTTATTAGGTTTGGTTTGGTTAGGTTATTAGGTTTGGTTACGTTAGGTTATTAGGTTTGGTTTGTTTTATTTAGATTACGATTATTTTTAGTTAGATTAAATTAACAGGACATTAAATTATATAGTGAAATACTTATTTTCGTTGTATGAACAACTGGACCATATTCTTGGACTATTCCGACTATTGTACGAATCTTCCTTTCCCATCCAGCGACATGCACTAGAAATGGATTTATCATAACGGCAACGTTGAGAAACAAGGGCTGCAGTGCCTCTAAGGGTTGAAGTCTAGAGTGGAGGCGCTTAACTGGAGTCATTAAAAATCATATTTTTTAAAAATCTATAATATATGTATAAATCTTTTTTCAGTTCTCGAAAATTATCAATATTATCAATGTAAATCTTCTTATGCTTCTTTAGCTTCCTTGTGAGACTCCATGAAGTCCACGTCCAATTTAGTATATCTCTATTATTTATATGAAAAATTAACAAATTGATTCGTTCATCTCAGAATGTACTAAACGGCACATTGACTTTATTATATATACAGACTTTATTATATTGCCCGGGTTTAGGATTAAGTTAAAAATAACTTTACGGGGACACGCAGATGTTCCATCGTTTTGTAAAGTCTCTAATATAAAAATTGTTTCCATATAATCTAGGCTGGAATAAATGAGATGTCCAAATGAGGAAATGTCATCTATGTTATCCGCCGGGTTCTAAGAATAAGTTTGCAAAATTTCAGTAAAATCAGTCAAATGGTACAGATTTGCATGAAAAATATATTGCGAGGTAGAACTTAGTCCTGGCTTCTATCCGTCATAGTAGAATGTACTAAAGCTCCACTATCATTTCGACTAGCTAGCAATAAAAAAAATGAGAAATATGGGTTCTAATATTATGCAAATAATGTCGAAAAAATAACTAAATATAACAGACATTAAATAAAACACATTAGCTCTGTAGTGATGTGGGAATTTTGTGAAAATATAAATAAAATGTCAGTTGACATGAAATTACAATTTATTTTATCAAAGAAAAATTACAATTGGCAAACTCAATTTGCACATCCTTGTACAAAATTTCAACATTACTCGGATGAAAAATATACTCGAAAAATTAACATTAAATGAATCATTTAGTTAGAAGTTTAATTTATAACACAAAAATATTTCATATTCAAAGATTATTGAATTTACATTTTAAAGATAAATTATAATAATTTAACGTCATGAATAATTTCGCATCGAGTTTGCAAATTTTGTGTAGAAAATATTATATTGAAAAATGTCTGATATAAAATTTTAAGGACTGTCGTCTTCCTGTAACGATATTGGCCTATTCAAATAGACATTGCTGAAAAATTATACGAAAATATCTATCTGCCGGATAAGTAGGTGCGGGCGAGCGTTATTATTTCTGCACGCGGGCGTGTAAAGCGGGCTTTATGTTATATGATTCTGATGAAGCGAGCCAATCAGGAACGTGGATCCGCGGAACGAATTCGGCGAATCAGAGGCTTTCTGGGTTAGACTTTACCTTTACACGTCGGTTGGAGTCAAAAATGGCGAGAAATATAGACTATATAAGCCATACAAATTCGAGGATCGCCCTTCTTTCTTCAGCATCAACGTTGGCCGGAGGCTCTTGTGGAGAGAGGACCGAAATACCATCAGTGAGTCACAGAGGCAGCAACACTCGACGATACAGCTAAGCATTTTCAATATTATTTATTTCTATTGCCTTTTCGTGTATTCAATTTAGAACTTTCTGGATCGTAACAATTATAGATACATGTTGTGGATTGTTTTGTTACGTATTTTGGGCCTAGGGATAATTATTACTATACGCGCTTCAGATTCAATATACAAGAAATCGTAATATGGCGACTGTGATAGTTATTCAAATTATTGCATAACGCTTATGAAATATATAATTCTGTCGCTGTTCATATGAAAAATCACTTAAATTTGATATTCATATATTACCAAAGATATAAAGGCTTTAAAATGGAATACTTTACTGACGAAGGGTGTTTCGTGTTTGTTCGTGGGTTTTAAAATTCAGTATAATTATGTATATTCAATGTCGCGAGGTTCGGAATGTGCGAGAGGTTCTTCAGGGCGGATGTATTCTTATGCTAAGAATGCTTTGTTATCTATACTGGCGATTGAATACGCGGATTTCTATATGATTTGTGTAGATCGTGCGAGGAGTTTCTTACTAATAATATATTTTAAAAATGCTTCTGGATTTTATATTTGTTTTATTAAAACATGATTGTGTGGTTTATTTGAACTCGTTACATGCTTTTATTGCATCATTGGGCAACCGTTCTAAACACAATTTGTTCCTATCAAGTTCTTATAAAACGTATTTCGAATTGCACATGTTGTATAGAGATAGTTAATTTAGATGCGGCCGGTCTTCAGCTGGGGAACACATTTATGTTTTCTATTGCGGTTAATTATTTTATTATCGGCCTGTATTCGAAGGAGCTGTGCGTAGTCAATGTCGCGATTGCTGTCTAATCTTGTTTCAATTAGTACGAGAATTTAATTATGTGTTTTGATATCACGATTGTAAGCGTGATATAGATTCAAATCGTACGAGATTTCCTCCAAATAATATATTTTAAAAATGCATCTGGATTTTATATTTATTTTATTAAAACATGAATGTGTGGTTTATTTGAACTCGTTACATGTTTGTATTGCGTATCATTAGGCAATCGTTGAAAACACGATTTGTTCCTATCAAGTTCTTATAAAGACGTGTTTCGAATTGTATATATTCCTTAATTGCGGTAGTTATTCATATGACATTGTTTTATTCATTCAATATAAGATATTTGAAATGTTCTTTTTTTACAACATATTCCATTATTGTGGGTCGTTTGCGGTTAGATCAGGGGTAGTTAACCTTCGGTCTTCCGTAGCCGTGATAGTTCTTCATATGACATTGTTTATTCATTCAATATTAGATATTTGAAATGTTTTCTAGAACATTATTCACTATTGTGGGCAGTTCGCGGTGTGTTCAGGGGTGGTTAACCTTCGGCCATCCGTAATCGCGATAGTTATTCATATGACATTGTTTTTACTCATTCAATATTAGATATTTGAAATATTTCTACAACATTTGCCATTATTGTGGGCAGTTCGCGGTTTGTTCAGGGGTAGTTAACCTTCGGTCTTCCGTGATCACGTTATTTACTTATATGACAGATTGTTTTGCTTTGTTCGTTTAATATAAGTAATGTCATATTTTTATGATTTACCGTAATTATTTATCTATATGATTTTATTATTGAGAGTGATGCAACGAATACTACCTTCATGAATACGAATATCAGGCCTACTATTCGGTGAATACGAATGCGAATATTTCCACCAAGGTGGGGGAACTTGAACATACTTGTAAATATAATAACCTTGATGCAACGAATACTACCTTCATGAATACGAATATCAGGCCTACTATTCGGTGAATACGAATGCGAATATTTCCACCAAGGTGGGGGAACTTGAACATACTTGTAAATATAATAACCTTGATGCAACGAATACTACCTTCATGAATACGAATATCAGGCCTACTATTCGGTGAATACGAATGCGAATATTTCCACCAAGGTGGGGGGAGAACGCAAGCATACTTGTAATTGTATTGTTTATGTCTGCTTGTGATATCACTATACGGCGTAGATGAACTAGTTTGAAAGGGCTTATGTTCTGTATGTGCTTGGCGTAGAGGGAATAGTCTTCTTGTTTCTAGGATCTAATACAGGTTTACAGGTGCTGATATTGAAATATATATACAAGGAAAACACTATTTTGGGAACCATTAACTGGATGGCAGATATTGAAGCACACATACACACAAGGAGGACGTTATGTTAAATACATGACTGGAAAGTTGTTATTGGAAAACACAGGCGTCCAGTCGGCGGGACGCAAGCATACTTGTAATTATATCGTTTATGTCTGCATGTGATATCACTGTACGGCGTAGATGAACTAGTTTGAAGGGGTTTATGTCCTGTATGTGCTCGGCGTAGAGGGAATAGTTTTCTTGTTTCTAGGATCTAATACAGTTTTACAGGTGCTGATATTGAAATATATATATATATATATATATATACAAGGAAAACACTATTTTGGGAATCACTAACTGGATGACAGATATTGCAGCACACATACACACAAGGAGGACGTTATGTTAAATACATGACTGGAAGGTTGTTATTGGAAAACACAGGCGCAACTAGAGGATATGGACAGTTTACAGAGAACTTCAACTTCTGTTGGGACCTTTTACTATTACTATTCTTTCGCCTTTTTTTCTTAACCGTGGATGAACTAGATTGAGGGGGTTTATGTTCTGCATGTGCTCGGCGTAGAGGGAATAGTTTTCTTGTTTCTAGGATCTAATACAGTTTTACAGGCGCTGATATTAAAATATATATACAAGGGAAATAAGGGCTACACAGGCGCTGGTAATTGCCCAATTTTGGAGAGGACCCGTTATATGACTTCGGATCTGGATGCCATCTCGGAAGCAGACCAACTACAGAACTAAGATAAGAACCTTTAATATTATTTATTCCTGATGTTTTCTTATGTGTAACAAATGGAATGTTCGTGCTATATAATTTGTCATTGTCACATGATCACTATTCATTTCATTACGTGGGTTCAGAGCCGACGGTAACGGACGCGGAAACAAATTAGTACTGATGTCGGGACGTAACGTCGGGGTTATATCTTAATTATCTTTAGGATAGAAGCGAGGTCATCATACGTGCATTCTGCATTTCAAACGTTTTACTAACATATATAAATACATATTATTGCGTTTTACAAATTGAATAGGTTCGCGGAAAATAGGTATTTCGCCCGGTTGTGCAATATTAACTTCCAACGTAGCATAATGAGATCTTATTACCGGCGCTAGACTCTTAAGGTTAGGCACGCGGGGATTATAAATGGGATAATGAACGAGAACCGAATGGGGAAGTTCGTCTCTTCATGGTCGGGAGGCGGGGAGTCGTACGTCTTTCACGCCCCGTGATTTTGGGAGGCAGAATTTCGATTGTGGAAAAAGATGAAGTTGGATCTACTCGCGTGGCAAGACAGGGTCGAATGTCGGAGCGCGCGTTCTCGGCTATGGAGTCTGATTAGATTGGAGAGACACCTTAGGTCAGGGACTAGGTAGGGCAATCTTAACTGTATCTACCCGGTTGTGACTGGGTTTTAAAGCCAAGAATTACAGGAT
>JADDOH010006876.1:0-57035 GCA_016648135.1 Agrypnia vestita | reverse complement strand
GAGTCCAACCAAATTCACCTGATGGAAATAACAATGGAAAAACCATCGGATCTAAATGTTTTGATAACATATTAATACGCTGGAGACCTCCTAAATTCTTAGGGTGAACAGCAAAATCTACGTTTGGCGGTAACCTACCTTCGTAATCTGCTAGATACACAATGGCGACTTCGTTATTATTAGATGGAGCATTATACCTTCTTTGGTCATCTAACGAAGAACGCGTAAGGAGTAGTTAAAAATTCCGCATCTGGCCCCCGTGTTCTGCAACTATAGATTCTTCTTCCTTAACCGCTTCTTTCAACCTTTTGTATTGGAGAGCACATGGACTTACACGACGGATGACATTATCAATAGTTTCCATTATATTTTGTTGACATCTAAGGTTAGACGGATGGCTCATACGTACCCTGACTGCTTCATCCGCATCGTAAACATATAGTTGCGCATATGCCGGCACCTCTCCATCACTCTGCAAACTTCTATGATATACTCCACCTGAAATTTTTAAACAATACGGAAAGATGCAAATGCATTAGCACAGTTGTACTGTCGAATAAATTCCTTAAAATTTTTAGACTCATTACTGTTTTCTTCTGGATATTGCGGCGGTACTTGCGGGGATATTTTTCCATTGTGGCAACAGTTATGAAGTAACTTACCCTTTTCAGCACCAAAATGAACCGCTTTGCAATGATTGGCACCTAAATAATGCTGATCTGCAAATGAATTAAAATTGTTAATAGCACATTTAAAATAAGATGTCGCATTTCTTCCTTCAGCATACACTCTTTGCCTAGCATTTTTACGTTCCCGCTGGTCAGCATTCCTTCTTTCACATTCCTCTTCTGTTATGTTTGACACACTCTACGTCTGGCATTTCTTCATTCATATTGTGAACTCGAATCGCATTATCAAATTGCCGGTTTGTGATGTTGAGTCTTCCATCGGAATTCTGAAAAATAATAATTTTTATGTATAAATACGGAGAAAATGACACGTAAAATGACATTCGCGCCACGCGCTGTGAGACTTTTGAGGTTATATGAGAGATGTTTATGAATCTAAGGTTAAGTTCACTTTGCAGTTTAAATAAAATATAAAGCGTAATAAATGTTTAATAAATAAATGTTTTGAATGTTTATTGAAGCAAGATTAATGCAAAAACAATAAAAAGAAAAGCGTAAACGTATACTTACCGTCAATGTCATAAAGCGTGGGTTATTCTGTGGTATGGCTAGCACAAAAATTCGTTGACTGCAATTACGTTGGCTGTTTTGAATACACGGATTCCACGAAAATATTTAAAAAAATCTATAAATTCCGATATTTTAATTTTCGATAATTTGGATTTGGATGTTTTATTGATTGTAATGAATACTGGTAACAGATTATTCGTGATTCGGCAATTAATCACTGGTACATTAGAAATTATACCTTACACAGTTAATTTTCAACCAATTATCAATGTAATCGGCATAACATAGTCCCTTGGGTTATATAACAGATCTGGCAGAAAAAAAAAATTTAAGATAATTGACACTTGAATAATAAGTATTAAATAAAATATTACACTTTAAAGTTTCGAAAATTGTAACATACATTTTGAATGTCAGTCACTATTTTAACAACCATGAAAAAGGTATAATGAGGAAAAGAGCAAACCATAAAGGTAACAAAATATTATACAATTAAAATTTTATTGTTTTATGGTTTGGTGGCAAGGCAGTCATGAGGGCGTTCCACGGGTTCGTGCCCCCAAATACTGGCCTGCTAAGGCCGGTCAGGATTTTATCTCGTTGTGTTATGGTTTGGTGGCAAGGCGTGGGGGCGTTCCACATGTTTGCGCCCGCGTGTACTCGCTTGCTACAGCCTGCAGAGTTCAACATAGATTCTTGATTCAAATACTTATCCATAGATACGTCTAA
The DNA here is from genome assembly GCA_016648135.1 of Agrypnia vestita. NCBI lineage: Eukaryota > Metazoa > Arthropoda > Insecta > Trichoptera > Phryganeidae > Agrypnia > Agrypnia vestita. The sequence goes on along the minus strand of JADDOH010006876.1, from coordinate 55,107 downwards.
AAATCTTATTAAAAATAAAAATAGATCTTTTGACACATGAAAATCACAAAATACTATAATATTTTTATTTCATACTTATTATTCAAGCATAATTATCTTTAATTTTGTAATCAGGACATTCAATAATATCGAGAAATATTTATTTTCAGACGGATCTGTGGGACCATGATCTTACAATCGAATACCAATAATATAGTCGTAATAGTTCAGCTCATCACTAGTATACGATATACAATTAATAAATTTACAGACGAAACAAGAGATCAAACATGTACAGGATGAAAAATGAGTACGATCAAATAATTAAGATGCAGATGATCCAAATTTGTGTTTGATTTTGCATATCGAGCTCTCTTTTTGGTGTCGAATAGTTGGAAGTTACTTACCATAAGAATTTTATAAAAAAAAGTAGACCTACAAACATAACATATATGTATTTATCCACATTCATTGTACAAGTTATTGTCTCATTTCACTGCGGGCTGACAGGCATAAAAATGACTGTTTTCAACCCGAATAAAGAATGCTCATCTCGCTCAAATACATACATAATCTTGTAGGTAAATTGATTCCAACAGAACTGTCTTCTATCTTTGATCTTTCAGCATATTGTCTATTTATAGTGCCATAAATACGCAATTCATATAGGTACCTATCTTTCTAGACCAGACTATAAAAAATTATATACATTTATGAAAAGATGCACGGGAGAATTTATTTGGCTGCCAACTCTTTGATTATACACAAGCGCACAAGCAAAATATTATCAAATATTGTGTGAATGTGAAAAATAAACTAAATTGAAGGAATTAACTTGGAAAATATTCGTAAACCTATTCCTAGAATTTGGATAATCATGAAAGTAACATATACATTTCATACATTGAATAAGTTCCCACCTAATGGAATATTGGAAGATTTCTCTGTAACCAGTGGCACTGACTCCATGGGCGTTTCAATGGGTAATAATTTAGCATTGTTCTTTTCAGACTTATCTGTGATCTTCTTGGCTTTTTCTAGTTTTCTTTTTTCGCTTTTCAATTTCTTTTTAAGTCGCCTTGCTGTTTTGCGTTCTTCCTTCCTAATTTTCTTCTTCAATTTTTTCATTTCTTTTCGAAACTTTGCCGAATCTGCACTACTGTCACTAGAACTGTCGGAGTCGCTGTCACTAGACGCAGAACTGTGTTTATTCTTTGAATTGGTGCTATCTTTCTTCACATTTCGCTCAGATTTCTCCATTTTTATTTCGGCTCGATGGAAAGATAAAACAAAACACTTCAAAATTTAAAAAAATATAATAATGCTTAATTAATATTTTATTTTTGATTGATCGTTTTGAAAATTGATAAACTGGTTACATTTTGTTAAATAAACGAAACAAGCCGAAGCGAAGGAAACAACCCCAAACACACAAAATAGAGCCCAAATGTCACTTTCTTATTATTATGGTTTCTTGGTTGGTAGTTGGCACGGCTTATCAGTTGGATCATGTTGGTATTGCTTATTATTCATGGGCACGTGGTCGAGATGGTGGCGTTTTTAAACAATATCAAATTGTATCCAATTCATATTTCTTAATCCTAGGCTTTTGTTATTTTTTATACGTTATGGATTTTTATTAGTCGATTTGTCTCACTAATTTTAATTCTTATGAGATGCACATTTAATTTCATTGGTGCGAGCATTTTTTTAAATATAGGGTGAGTTAGGGTACAGTAGCCGGCAAACATCTTGAAATTTTACGGCGTAGTGGGGGGAAGTTTGCGCATGTACCATTCTACCAAAGATACCCAAATTTTGTCTTCTGCGCATTCCCCCACTACTCCAAAGAATTTCAAGAAGTTTGCCGGCGACTGTAAGTGCAACAATGGGGTAAGTGCATCTAAGGCTTCTATCTTATATACATATCAAGTAACAGTCCTGCTATCTACAAGAATCTGTTAAAATTAGTTTAATTCAAGCTACGACACATAGATGGAACTGAACCATAGACAACTTTGTCAGTTATGATCATTCAAATTTTGGCAGACGTTTTGTCTTGACGTGCGAGTTGTGAGTGCCTTCGTAAATTACCCATAACTTTACAAAAACTTGTGTTACGAACATAATACTTGGTGAGTACACTTGAAATGAGTTAGATTTTGTTCTGTATATATTAGTTTAATGAATATTTAAATGAATTTTGATTTATAAGAGCTGTTACACTTCCCCCACGAATTTCTCATGCTGGGGGAAGTGCATCAACATTGTGGTTGCACTTCCTCCTCATTAATTTGTATGGACAGAATTGTTATTAGTGATGTGTAACACTTCTTATAAGCAGAATGAATTTGTTTATATTTCATTAAAATTTGTTAATATTTCATTACAATTCAATATTCTATAGCTATTTCCAAAAAAATAAGTTTACCAAAGATATAAGTGTATGTAAAATACATTGTTTTATGTCATGAAGGTGTAACTCAAATATTTTTTTCGAATAACTTGTAAATTTGTTTTATAAATGTATCCTGAGGTAAATTATGTAACGGGTAAATTCATAGATAAAACTATATTTCACTGTTGAATTTTATTTTGAAATTATATTAGTACATACGTTATTTTCTAATTGTACGAACTTACTTTGATTATTTGAAAATATACATTATAAAAAAATAAACAATATATTGTTTTCTTAATTCCATCACTAGCGGTAAATTGACGCACTTACCCCAAGCGGCACTGTTCGATTTGATTTCATATGTTAGTTTTACATTATTTTCTCTTTTAAGGTAGTAATTTTATGCGTTTCTTATGTTGCTTGCATTGGATGTAATTTTTTTTAAATTATCACAACTATTTATGAAAATAAACAATATTGATGCACTTACCCCGTCTTAGGGGTAAGTGCATCAATATTGACTTTAATTAGAAAAATGCCTAAAACTTAATTTAAAATAACAGATAGCCTTGTAATTATAATTAAAATACATTAATAAATAGTTAAAATATATCTCATAAAAATTTGAATCCGATGTTATAATGTGGTGAATTGTAAGATCACTTTCAATTTCATCTATTCATTTTCTGTGCTGCACTTACCCCAACTCACCCTACAACTTTTTTTACAGAAAAAATGCAGTTTTAATTCTTATTATTTAAGTTACAAAAATCAACCTTACCGCTACCAAGACGCTACGCTTTGCTAGACGGTGCTGTTTTCACAGCCTCGACTCGCGGCCGAAACGACGCTAACGCTACCTGCTTACACGCTAACACAAATTTACTACGATTTCACAATAATTTTATTTGTTGTAAAAGTAAAATTTTAATTAGAGTTTTGTGAATAACTGAAACAAATTAAGTAAAATTTAGCAATTAGAGATCATAGGTCACGTGGATTAACAGAAACCGTGAATTCATTCACATTGTAATGTGTGTTAATGTAAAAATAATTTGTTCACACTTTAGATTTTCATATATATTTTTTGTTGTGACTAATGCGATATATTTTTTGTTGTGTATGTATATTTTAAATTTTAATTAACGAAAATGAACTACTAGGAGTAACTTTATGTTTCTCGGTTTCGATACCACCGTGTCTTCGTTGGGACGGATGCATACTTTATGCGTCCGTCCTGTATGGTTTATACAAAGTTTTTAGTTAATTAAAATTAATAATCATGTCCAACCACACAGTTAACGCTATAAACATAAAAAAATTAATAAATAATTAATGTAAAGCTGAAATTCAAACTTAAAATCCATTATTTTTCATAATAACAATGTAAATTTAAAAATAAATTTTAGATTCTAAAACTTTGATCAGAAGATTAATTTATGTTGGTAGCTTATGTTAAAATTTTTAAGAATGGACTAATGTTTGTACCTACATATTAGTGATGCAACTAATACGAATACGAATATTCGTATTCGCCGAATAGTAGATATTTACCGAATATTCGTATTCGCCGAATATCATCACGAATATTAAAAACAAACTATAATTGAACGCAAAGCAAATTACGGTTTGGCTGTGCACCGTGTATCCGAAAACACCTACGCACTCTATTATCGAGGATTCCCATTACATTGAATGAATGGATTTGATGAGTTCTCAAGTTGTTAATTACTACTTGTTTCACAGCATAACATGAGTTCTTTCATCTAGTTTCGTAAGGTTATGTGCTCATTTCATATAGTTTTTATTTTGTAATACCTACGTATTGTTCCTTCAATTTTATTTCCTTTATTAGTAAAATGTTAACTTTTATTACATGACCTCTTGTAAGCGTGAAAAAAGTGATATTTATTTTCGACCGCTGGGAATGTAGTCACAAATGGATGAAAGAAACGTTGTGCTATTTGAACAAAAATTTACAGGTGGTAAATTTTAATTATTAAGGACCTATTCTTTGATCAGAAGTTAGAGTAAGAGTTAAGCAAAAACCATAGATTTTTACGAAAACGGGTGTTTTATTGGTGGAGAATGCAAAAATTTATGCTTTTTTCTTAACTATTACTCTTACTTCTGATTAAACAACAGGCCCTAAATCTCTTAGTAAAAAAAGAACAGTGGTGTATTATTTATTAGCTTGTTGAATTATTCGTATTCGTGAAAGTAGTATTCGTTGAATTATTACTAAGTACATAAAGGTTAACCGCCGAGAGGTTTTGTATGACTCATGCGAAAAAAAATATATTTCCATATAAAATAAGATATAGGATAACAGAATGAGATGATCATACCAAAGTATACTACATATCATAGGTATATGTGTGAGGAAGCAGAATAAATGGATAAATTAATGAATAAAGAAAAGGAAGTTATTAAAAGAATTAAATTCTGAAAAATTCAATATCTCGGACACGTGATAAGACATCTAGAGAAGTACGAGATCTCTTGTCTCATAATGCAGGGAAATATTGGTAGAAGTCAGGGCCTTGGAAGAAGCCGAACATCATAACTGAAAAACCTGAGACAGTGGTTTGGCCAATCATTGTAGAGATGTTCCTGGCCGAAGTAAACAGAATTCTCATATCCAACATGATAGTCAACGTCCCTTGAACGGAAAAGGCACAAAAAGCGGAAGAAGAAGCAGAATAAAAAATATTTTCACAGAAGTAAGTACTTATCAATATTTTTTCTGTTTAGAAAACATTGTAGAACATTTTATGGTTATTTTATGATTATTCCATTCACGATAACGTGAATTACTTTCAGAAATACTAAAAACAATGATTTATAAATAAAAATAACTTCAAAAACATGTTCTAAATTTCAAGTGTTTCAGAATATTATTGCTTAAGAAATACTTAACCAATCAACGGTATGGAAGTAGGTACCTACTTAATTATTTTATCGCATGTGTGTTATTTGAATTAGGTTTAGAGCGGGATATTTTTGAATAATTTTCATTTGATGTTAATGTCTGTTTATTAATGACTGACACAATTTAAGCAATTATGTATATTAAAAGCAGGAAACAGTCGGTTTTGCCGGTTGGTACCTACTGCGTTTTTGCTATTTTACCGCGCTTTAAATATCGCTTCATGACTCGCTTAGGAATTCATTCACATTATCCTTTATTTTTTCATTTACAGTTCATCTTTGATTATCTCTATCTGATGCTGCACTCGTTTCATTTAAAATTTTATGAAAAACCTTTCATTAGAGCGGATTTAACGGATTTTAAAACGTCAGAGGTTTATTATAGACTATACTTATCTTACAAGATCGCTGAGTCACAAGTATAGTAGAAATATAATACACGACGTAACATAAAATGAAAAATTATTAGAGAAAACAATTTTGGACAAACTTATGGCCATTCGATGTAACGTTATAATATTTCACCGTCATTGAGCTCCGTCAAAGCAGTGAGAAAGCTGTGCCTGTTTATTTTTTAGCAAATTGTCGAATCGTGGTTGTATTTTTGAGACGTTAACAATCAAATCATTTTCTAATTGGAGCCCATTTTTTTCATAGTTTTTATATTTACCATTGAAGAAAACGTTAGTTCACATAGGTATGAAGTGACGAATGGCACTAACAATTTCAAAGCATCTCTTGCCAGCTCTGGATAGTTTTCCCTTCACTTCATCCAGAAGATGTCAATCGTTTGCGGATTGAATTCCATTTTAAGCAACCCGTCAAATCTATAAGATTTTCTTTCATCTTCATGGATGACAGATCGGCCAGTTGTACTGACATATCCAAAACGGATTTAATACCTACCTACCCATCTTTGCCCAGCGGCAGCTTCATAATCCAGTTCTGGAATAAATTTAATTTAATGAATTTTTTTAACGTTTTTTAAACCACTGACATACCTAGTTTTATTATGGACCTGGGAGGTCGCCAGAATTTTTTTTACTTGTAACAGCATTTTACTAGTATCAGGTGGGGCAAAAGTAATGTCATAATGTGAATGTGCCTTAGTTTTTGCAAATGGCGTCAAATGCCACTGTGCTTTGATATTTATATTGTAGACAGATAGAAAATTAGTTGATAACAAGCATGGAGCGATACACACCTGAAAAACGTGGAATCTTTGTTACAGCTTATTTGACCAATTCCCGGTCTGTTGTTTTAACGCAGCGTGAATTTCGTCGTCGTCTCTTTATCGTCCTGCACAATGTGCGCGAACAATAAACGTTTGTCTGAGCGTCTTGTGCAAAGTGGGTTTACTAGAGATTTCACTAAAAGTGGCCGGCCCCGTATTGCTTGTAAGATCAAAAATCGACGAGACAACGATGGACACAATTTGACATCAGCAGACGTGTGTTTGTCGAATTTTGATGAAAGATTTGAAGATGTTCCCTTATAAAGTGCAAACCACCACCAAACCAAACTTTCACCAATTGCAGCCTGCTAACCGTCAAGTGAGGTTAACTTACTCCCATGCTCTGTTAAACCTAATTATCTTCAAATATCCCGTTTTGGCAATTTGAACTAGCCGGCCAGATCGCCAAATCTGTCAGCGTCAGACTTGTTCCTTTGGGCTTTTTGAAATTTCGCGTTTACCACAACAAACCACAAACTTTGCAAGTCTTAAAAGCCAAGAAGAAATTACCAATTTGGAGCCAGATGTTTTGCGAGCAACAATTCAAAATGCCGTAAAACCAGCACAAATGTGCATCAACTCAGGAGGTGTTAATTTGACCGATATCATTTTTTTGACTTAATGTCATCAATTTTTCTTTTCGTGAAAACAGAGCCCCTTTTTTCCATTTCTAACAAAATGGCAGCCAATTCACATTATGATATTACTTTTGCCCCACGTAATTATCGCATATTCAAAAAGGTTGAAAAATACAGATTTTAACGAACTTTTACTTTAATCCAACTTGAAACAACCGGGCCTTGAATAGAGAGAGCAGTTTCTTAGCTCACGCTAGATGGAATTCTCTGGAAGAACAATTAGAAATTTCTTATTATTTATTTTTTCTTTATATGTGATATTATACATACCTACACACAAACTGTAAACTTTACAAGTAAAGATAATAAGGCTCATTTAATATTTACGGCTGACACAAATATAATACAAAGCGTCATCACAGTCATAAGTAGGCGCGAAAGGCCTGTTTAAAATATTTACTGAAACGTGGCTACGTGCGCCTTACAGACTACCCAAGAATGTCGACTATCATAAATGATTCACGAATTAAATCATACAATTTGATTTACGCCACAAAATCCCTTATTTTGTTGTCCATCGTGTTCGGAATTAACAATTGTAATGTTTCCGGTGACAAAGTGATTCGTAGTGGGGTTTTAGTAAAGTTTTTCACACTGATTTATGGTTTTGGATTATTCGTGACAAACATCGCGATGTTTGTACAAAGGTTCATGTATTATTATATTGCGTTGGGATTGGACAAAGCCCTTATAGATACATTCATGAATGATCCACCGGCCATGATGGGCATTTTATTTATTCTAATGTCCATATTTCTTTGCGGCCCTGAAATTATGCAGTTTTATGAAAATATCGAAATACTGGACACCTATCTTCACATTGATAAAGAGAAATATTACACATTTTTGAAAACGCGTATTACGTTAATTGTAGCCGTATTTTTCTTGATCAATGGTTTGTCATCCATGTTCGATATGCTCACCTACGGTATAACTTTACAATTGAGTATTTGGTATATAGTGAGATGTTCTATGGAATTATATATTTTACAGTTTGTAATATATATCTTCCTTTTGGTTAATCGTTTGAAAAAGATGAACATTTTACTTGAATGTCGATTCAAAAAAGGCAGTGCAAAATGGATTGGGCAATGTAAAGGAAAAGAAATTGTCGACTCGTTGCCGATAAATTTTCTTCACAAACATGCATTTTATAAAACCCACGTTGAAACTTTAAAGTTATTAAAGGCCTATGACAAAATTGCTGACTGTGTGCAGATACTGAACACATGCTATGGATTTTCAGTAAGAACTATCTGTTATCAATTTATTCTCTTTAATTCTCACCGATTTTTTTCTGTTTTCTTTTCCTTTTCTTTTCTGTTCTTTTCTTATTATTTCCACCTGCTGCGCGCGATACGGAGAATGAACTTTGCGAGACAGCACATAATTCCGCCATTTTTAGATTTTCATAATAATTTGTTTAGAATAATAACGAAAAATATTAATCAATGTAGACCGTAAACAATGGCGATAAAACAAATTTTTTGTGTGCAATAGTTACATCAAAAAAATATGATTTGGAATGTATGTATACGGTGTAACCCCTTAATTAATTATAAATGAAAATATTTAATTAATAAAAATGAACTTTGTTTCCACCTCATTTGCAATGAAAAATATTAACATGTTTCAGAGCCAGCGGCCGCTTTGTCAGGATACAATTGTATACTAACAAATGAAATTCAAAAATCGAAGTATAGACAATCAAAATATAAAAATTATATATGGAAAATGAATAATAATGAAGTACCCACTAACATGAAAACATTTAAATGATATATGATTTGTAAAAAGGCTATTTATAATTTTCAATTTCAATTTACTATTAGGTAACACTTTTTCTTATTTCCAAAATTTAAAATTGAATTGAATTAAAATTTAAAATTTAATTTAATTTTAAATTCAAGTGTGTAAGTAGCAATAATTATTCCTAATTTTCAAACCACCTTTTGCCTATGGATCATTCTTTTGATAAGGGTTTAAAAATTATACAGAATCACGGTTTGATAAATTTGAAGTTTTGGAAATAAGAAAAAGTGTTAGTTATTTTTTAAATTTGTTTTCATGTTAGTAGGTACTTAATTATTATTCATTATTATTATTATTGTTATTATTATTTTTAAAATAGAGATGCGAACACGGAATTCGTGTCACATCAATATTCTTACTATTTTCAAATTAAGCTAAACGCTTGTGCTATGAAAATAGGATTAACTTGCTTGTCCGGAGTGAGATTCGAACCTGCGACCTTTGGATCACGAGGCGAGAGTCCTAACCATAATACCAACAAGCTACTCATTATCCATATATAATTTTTGTATTTTGATTGTCTATACTTCGATTTTTGAATTTCATTTGTTAGTATACAATAAATTGTATCCTGACAAAGGGGCCTTGGGCTCTGAAACATGTCGATATTTTTCAGTACAGTGGTGAAAACAAATTGATGAAAGTTCATTTTTCATCATTCATTTGAAAATGGTGAAAGTTCATTTTTATTAACTATATTAATAATGTCACCACAATTTTTTTTTCTCTTTTTGATGAAGTTATAAATGAATTTTTTTTTCCACTACTTTTATTTAACACGAGTAGGTAGGTATGTATATCACTACATGTTTTTAAAAACATAAGTTTACTTCTGTAGGTGAAGATAGAAAAAAATGTTTTCATTCATAATTAATTAAAAATAGATTTCCACAAAGTGAACGCATTCGATTATTCGTTCTTATTTTCATTGTCTCATCTTACAAAAAAATCCTGTGTTAGTAAATCTTGTAATTCAGATTTAATTGTGATTCAAGACAGGATTATAGGGGGACAATAAGTAAGATACACGCACAACTTTCCTCAGGTAGGTGAGCAAGCGCGGATCCAGGGGGGGGGGGTCATGGGGGTCATGGGGGTCAATACATTGCTTTTGCCGACAGTTGCTAAAATCTGTGATAGATACGGTTTATCCACGCAATCTGCTGCTGCTGTTGCTTCTGCGGTTTTGACTGACGTCGGCTTGGTTTCTACCGAAGATTTAACTCTGGTTATTGATAAAAATAAGATCTACAGAGATGTATCTAAAGCCCGGAAGCTTCAAAAGATATTGGAGGTATTGTTATAAAAAGCATTTACTTTGATGGACGAAAAGACCATCGCAAAGAAGTTTTAGAAGACCACATCTCAATTTTAGCACAGCCTGGATAAATTTATTTGGGGACACACAATACCGAAAGACGTGGCACTGCAAAGTGAATTCTTACTTCGATCACAACTTTAGTAAAGGGTCAAGGTTGGAATTAAGATGACGTGATTTGCGTTGAATGTGACGGAACTGCAACTAACACCGATTGGAAGGGTGGCGTGATTCAATATTTAGAGGAGTATTTGCAGACACCGTTACAATGGTGTGTTTGTATGCTTCATGTCAATGAGTTAACCCTTCGTCATTTATTCTTGACCTTAGATGGTTGCACTTCGGGTCCTAGAGAATATAACAGACGCCTCACAAAGTGTAACTGACGTTATTAGAACCAGGATGCAATCTCGAGTAGAAATGCCAAATTTTGGACCCAAAAATAAGTTAAAATTTTTAGTTTTTGTCATTGATTATAATCTATATTTTGTTTATTTTATTTTCTTGTACTTTGTTTCATTAATTTCAGTACTAAAATATCTTTTAAACATGATTTTTTAAATTATTTTAGGCAAACGGTTTAACTCTATAAAAACGTAAAATTTACAAAATTTCAAAGCTCGGTAGAGCCCTCAAGATGACAAACAATTCTATTTTTTGTTACCTTTTTCGCAATTTGTGTAAAATTATGCAAATTTTGATACCTCTTGTGATTGTGTAGCTCAAAATTATCTTTCTCATACTTGGACGGGACACCTAAATATATAGGGTCCGCCAAATAACTTTTTTTTTTTGAAAATGCTATAAAAAAAAAACTACTGAATATTTTCTCAAATTTATTTTTTTATTTGAAAGTACAATCCTTCCGGTTAATAATAGAAAATAATTTCATTCAAATGGCTGCCTCGGCTGGCCATGCAGTAGCCTACACGATCGGTCCAATTTTTAAGCACATTATCGATTGTGTGCAGCTGTATTTCACCAATGGCTTCACGAATATTGTCCTTTAAAGCGTCAATTGTCTCTGGCTTGTCGGCGTACCATTTATCTTTGAGAGCACCCCACAAATAATAGTCCAACGGTGTCAAATCGCAGCTCCGAGGTGGCCAAACGACATCAGCTCTGCGGCTGATAATGCGATCTTCAAAAACAGGGCGCAAAACATCGAGTGTAGCTTCGGCTGTGTGGCACGTAGCGCCGTCCTGTTGAAACCAAATGTTGCCAATATCCTCCTCTTCAATTTTTGTGAACAAAAATTCGTTCAACATGGCCCGATAACGATCGCCATTGACTGTAACGGCCACTTCTTGCTCATTTTCAAAGAAAAATGGCCCAATTATGCCTCTGGACCAAAATCCGCACCAAACAGTGACTCGTTTTGGGTGTACCGGCTTTTCAATGTATGCGTGCGGGTTTTCTGTGCATCAAATGCGACAATTTTGCTTGTTTACATACCCGCCAAGATCAAAATGAGCTTCATCCGAAAAGATGATTTTTTTGGCAAAATCGGCATCTTCTGTAAGTCGATCGCAGGCCCACTCAGCGAAGCGAAAACGCATTGTATGGTCAGTTGGCTTCAACTCCTGAACCAATTGGACTTTGTATGGCGTCATACCAAGGTCTTTATGCAAAATTCGTCTCAATGATGTCTCCGAAATGTTCAATTGTTGAGAACGACGGTGAATTGATGTTGATGGCGCTTCACGCACACTTTCTGCCACAGCATCAATATTCTCGGGTGTACGCACTGTTTTTGGCTTTTCACGCTTTGGTTTATCGATGAGGATGCCAGTTTCTTTCACTTTTTTCACAAGATAACGAACATACGGAGCTGACGGTGCTTCTCTTCTTCCAAAAACCGTACGCAATTTTCGCACACATTCTGCAACATTACCATGATTTTCAAAGTAATGTCGCAATATTTCCCAGCGTTGTTCAAGCGTGTACACAACCATATTCGTTCAGCGGAAGGATAAAACTAATTATCTGTCAAATCAGACATGAGCTAAGTGTTACCATTCACGAAATAAGCACTAGTTGAAAAAAAAACTTTAGATGGCGGACCCTTTACATCCCTCTTCTGGATTCAATAATAAGTGACCTACAGAACCGTCTATCTCTTGAAATACTTAATCTGTTTCAACTAAGCGTTTTCATGCCAAAAAGCGAATACAGTAATCAAGACATTGAAACTGTGGAACAACTAGCAACCGATTATACATTGTTACTAGATAATACTCCAGTTTCTGTCGTTGTAAGCGAATATCGGCTGTGGATGGTGAAGTGGCAGCGGAGTCTGGACACACCGCAGTTGATTTCCGACCTTATTTTAAATTGCGATATTGAGATGTATCCTAATATAAGAAAATTTTTATGTGTTATGGCTACACTACCTGTTAGTGTAGCGACAACGGAAAGATCTTTCTCTACGTTGCGAAGAATCAAATCGTGACTAAGAGCTTCAATGGTTGAAGAACGTCTAACCGGACTGCCACTTCTTCACGTCCATAAAAACGTACCCACTGGAGTAGATGAAGTGATAACGCGTTTCGGGAGAAGATGTAAAAGAAAAATTGATTTTGTTATTTAAATATATGTAGGTATTTTTAAGTACAGTAGGTACTTGCATTTATTAATAAAATACCTACGTTTTACTTGTAAGTATCTAATATTATCAAAACTAAATTATAACTTCTTGTGACTTGACCACGACTATGTGACCCCCCCTGGCGCCAAAGCTGGATCCGCCCTTGTAGGTGAGTTATCTTCAGGATGTCAAGATCTTAAAGAGTAACTATACAAAACGTGAAACGGATGGCAGTCAATAAAATATACATTTATACAGAAGTGAGAACATGCTTATGTTTAGCGTGATTTTTAAAGTTTTGTTTAAAGAGCAATAATGCAAAATTTGGTACGAATTGCAAATAGTTTTACATCGGGGATGGTGGTGGAGCAACCAGGGAGGGTGTCTATGTTTCGTGCCAAACATAAAGAGAGTAGGCACCTATATACAATTTGTGGTAGATATAAGCTAATGGTGTAGGATCATATAACGGACAGAAATACGTTCAGAGAACCTAACCTATCCTAACATAAAGAGAGTAGGCACCTATATACAATTTGTGGTAGATCTAAGCTAATGGTGTAGTATCATATAACGGACACAAAAAAGTTCAGATTTACTTATATGTATGCATAATAATTATAACTAAGTGTATTTTTATATTATATTGTATATAATAAATAAGTGTATTTTTTCAGATATTGTTGATGACTATAATTGGCCTTCTTAATACGCTGTCAACTCTCAACAATATGTTTATCTTCTATACGTCTTTCTCCAGTATTACTGTATGTATTGTATGGGTATATAAATTTTATCTGTTAATAAAATACATTTTTATTTACAATGCCTTCTGTAAATATGATTTGATTTTTTTCTAAATGTGATGAATTTGTAATTTTATAAGTATAAGCATTTTATAAGTATTACACACTTATTATACACTTATTTTTAACCAAATTTCAAAAACAGTACCTACAAGTAGTTGCTTTAGAGTATCACATATTCTAGTAAAACAACTACCATTACCTCTTTAAAAAAGAAATGTTTAAAATGAATAGTACCTATCTACCTTAAATATTAATAATTCTTTTGGACGAAGCCCAAGGTATGTAAATAAATCAAAAATCGTACCGGAACGCGTTTCACTCGTGGACACTGTTTTATTAAATCATTCATCAAATTTTGCGAGTTTTATCGATTGAGTAGCATGTTGGACTAGTGGTTAAGATACTCACATCTTGTGGTCGGGGGCTCGAGCCTTGTTCCACGAGACCACTAATTTATTCCTGTTTCCATAGCAAAAGCGTTAAGCTCAGTTTGAAAATAGTAGCGATGAATATTAGGTCCTTACATATGAAATTGACGTTTAGTATGGGAGGAACATAAAGCCGATTTTTTTTTATTATAATATATTTATTTAATCAAAGTATGTACCATTGCTATCTATGCACTTTTGTCATCTCATAGGTAGTTCATCGATCCCTTTACTAAAAAAACCATTCGGACGGGAATCAATAAAATCTTTGAAGGCGGTTTGGACTGCCCCATCGGAGTTGAATTTTTTCCTTTGCAAGAAGTTATCCAAATTTCGAAAAAAATGGTAATCTGTTGGGGCAAGGTCCGGAGAGTACGGTGGATGTCTTAGACATTCCAATTGAAGCTCCTCTAATTTGGTAGCCGTCTGTTGTGTAGTGTGTGGTCTAGCGTTATCATGAAGCAGCAGTGGTCTAGAGCGATTAACCAGCCTCGGTTGTTTAGCAGCTAGCTTTTCCATCATGGTTTGCAGTTGCTGACAATAGACATATGCCGTAATCGTCTGGCCAGATTTAAGAAAGCTGTAGTGAACGACACCAGCACTAGTCCACCAAACGCTCACAAGTAACTTTTTTGGAGTCAATTTTCGCTTGGGGCATGGTTTGGCTGGTTCGGCAGGGTTCAGCCATTGCGATGAGCGCTTCCGATTATCGTACAGGATCCACTTTTCATCACAGGTAATGATTCGATTTAAAATCCCTTCATTATTGTGCCGGTTGAGTAATGCAACGCAGCAGTCAACGCGCGTTTGTTGATTTGCTTCACTCAATTCGTGAGGTACCCACCTTTCAAGCTTTTCACCTTACCAATTTGCTTCAAGTGGATTAAAACAGTTTTATCACTAACACCGCAGCCTGCAGCTAACTCGGATGTGGTTTGTGATGGATCCGCTTCCACAATAGCCTTCAATTCTTCTTTATCAACTTTGGTCTCCGGCCGTCCACGGGGCTTGTTCTGCAGGTCGAAATTTCCAGAACGAAAACGTTGGAACAAAAAACGCCCTTTGTTTTCTTTTGCGGCACCGTCGCCATACACATCATTAATCCTTCGAGCCGTTTCTGCAGCACTGGTGCCACGGTGGAACTCGTACTCGTAAATAACGCGATATTTCAAGTTTTTCATTTTGTAAACTGAGTGATGCAAAGAAAAAAACAATTGAGGAAAAAACAAATGAATTATAATTTTCAAAACACAAATACATGAGTAAATAGCTGTATAAATTTGGATTTGGAATTCCTAACCAAAGAGAAGATATTTGAGATCAAATTTGCCAGTACGGCAAAACGCCAATTTCATATGTAAGGACCTAATATTAATGTGACACGTGTGCCGTGTACGTACGCATCTTTATAAACAAAAATCAGTTTTGGGGTACTTACCAGGTACTTACCACCAGGTGCTATATAAAACTAGTGATTTCAGCAAGAATAGCATGCTTTGACTAGCTGGTATAGTAAACTATTTATATCCTTCCCTGCTCTCTCATTAATTTTTTGTCTTATGGTAATCGTCTGGCAATGCTATCGAAATTCAGCGGCGACGAGAAATTTTTCTCATAGCTTCTCTTGCGTTTTGCGTATATATAGCTATAGCGTAGCGTATACGCAAAATATTTTACTTGCACTGTCTTGATTAAATAGCTGAAAAACGGAAATTTTGAATGAGATTATGATTTTTTTGTCTTTAAAAGACTGATATCCATTCTTTTAATATGATATTGAAGTTAAAATGTTGTCAACCATGCGAAGACTATTAAAATAAACGTCGCATTTAAAAAAAATAGAATCATTTAAAGCATAAATTGAAAAAAAATAACGGACTGGTTAAAAAAAAAACAATTAATAATAGACAACCATGTATTTTTACTCCCTTTATTTTAACTCGTAGCGTCTGATTGTCTACTTGTCGTCTTGTCTGCTTATCTGACGAAAAAACATTGGATCGATTTTTAACCCTTTTCCCGTGATCCAATCGAGCTGAAACTTTGCAAGCAGACTCGTGGCGACGATCAAGAATATCTATCAAATTTTCGTTAAAAAAAATTAGTAAATTTTTGGATTTTTCAAATTTTGAATGGTTTTTTCATAAAAATTATTAAGTTGTATGAAAATATTTCAACGCGTCTGGTAGACGCGAAACCTGATTATAGTATAATTTTGGATTTTTGGAAATTATTTATTACTCCCTTTCGTAGCGTCGCCCGACCGAAGCCCAACGCGTAGGTTAAGCGCCAAACCAGTTTCCACTAGTAAATGAGAAAGGGAGTATAATAAAAACTTTTTTTAAAAGGTTTTTATTATACTCCCTCTTTAAAAGTAACCCATAAGGGTACTGGTACTCGATGACGTAATTTTGCCTACTTACTAATGTGCCAGGGTAGAGGTGGCAACCCTGTTTTGCCTTGTACTCGATGCAGGTCGGTGCACTCGATGCAGCCCGGTCTACTCGAAGATGTAATTTTTACCCAAAAATAGGCGTCATTATTTATCGATTGCATAAAACGCTCGAGGATGACGCCAGGCAACCTTGTATTTTTTGAATACCTATCCCACAGGGCACCACCGCATACAAGTCCCATTCTGGTACTCGATGACGTAGGGTTGACGACGGTCAGCGCCTAGATTATAATAAAGAGCACTGATCTCTAATTACATTTATAATATATATAAAATAATAAATAAATTTTAATTTGGTAGCTTTCGTTACAAAAATATGATGCAAAATTCAAGAGATGCTATGAGTAAAAGTGTTCGTCGACGCCGAATTTCGCTCGTATCGTCAGACAATCGCCTTAGCGCTTGTTCAAACACAGCGGGAACCGTGTAGTTTCAGAATCGCGTGGGATCCGTGCGGGTCTTATTTACCTAGGTTTGTATGTGATCGTTCAGACACAACCGTGCGGTTAGCGCTTGTTCAGACGCAGCGGGAACCGTTCAGTTTCAGAATCGAGTTTCAAAACACGCGATTTGTGTCATCTGTTCACACAGCCGCGGTTAATAAGCGATTTGTGCGCGCGAAAATAAACGTCAGTTTGACAGTGCTGGTGCCGTTCTCCATCTTTGAATATCAGAGATATATTCGCTCATTACTTTGTTAACGACGGCCGTGTTCCATGGAAAGACCCATAAATATCATTCTGTCAGTTCATTTTGGTGAATAAATACCTACTTCTCTAAAATACTCTTTTTTCCACCATTTCCAAATATCTCCACCAACTCCTGCCAAGCTTGGTTCTTGGCATATTTGAGTAATCCTCACACTATTGCAGGTCTTTTCTCCACTTCATCAATAAAAAATTCAGTGTCAAAGCGATCCATAACCATAGAAAAGAGAATATAATCCACGCGTGCTCCTGTTGTGACATGGAACCGTGCGGTGCCCGCAACGCGACTGAACGCTCTCGTAAGGCCCCATAGTAAGCGCTTGTTCAGACACAGCGGGAACCGTGCCGTTTCAGAACCGCATGAGATCCGTGCGGGTCTCATTTACCTAGGTTTGTATGTGATCGTTCAGACACAACCGTACGGTTAGTCAACCGCTGCGGTGCCCGCTACGCAACCGCTAGAAAATAGACCCGCACGGCGCCCGCACGATCCTATTGCTATGGAGCCTTACGAGAGCGTTCAGTCGCGTTGCGGGCACCGCACGGTTCCATGTCACAACAGGAGCACGCGTGGATTATATTATCTTTTCTATGGTTATGGATCGTTTTGACACTGAATTTTTTATTGATGAAGTGGAGAAAAGACCTGTAATATGGGATCTTCAGTGTGAGGATTACTCAAATATGCCAAGAACCAAGCTTGGCAGGAGTTGGTGGAGATATTTGGAAATGGTGGAAAAAAGAGTATTTTAGAGAAGTAGGTATTTATTCATCAAAAATGAACTGACAGAGTGATATTTATTTGTCTTGCCATGGAACACGGCCGTCGTTAACAAAGTAATGAGCGAATATATCTCTGATATTCAAAGATGGAGAACGCACCAGAACTGTCAAACTGACGTTTATTTTCGCGCGCACAAATCGCTTATTAACCGCGGCTGTGTGAACAGATGACACAAATCGCGTGTTTTGAAACGCGATTCTAAAACTGAACGGTTCCCGCTGTGTCTGAACAAGCACTATATCTCTGATATTCAAAGATGGAGAACGGCACCAGAACTGTCAAACTGACGTTTATTTTCGCGCGCACAAATCGCTTATTAACCGCGGCTGTGTGAACAGATGACACAAATCGCGTGTTTTGAAACGCGATTCTAAAACTGAACGGTTCCCGCTGTGTCTGAACAAGCACTATATCTCTGATATTCAAAGATGGAAAACGGCACCAGAACTGTCAAACTGACGTTTATTTTCGCGCGCACAAATCGCTTATTAACCGCGGCTGTGTGAACAGATGACACAAATCGCGTGTTTTGAAACGCGATTCTGAAACTGAACGGTTCCCGCTGTGTCTGAACAAGCGCTAAAGGTAGGGGTAAAAATCCCTGTTATAGGTAATTCCAATAAATTGAGGAAGACAATTAAATTAGTATGTGTAAGCCGTGTGTACGACGCACATTATTTCATTGTGTTGGTGTAAGCACAAACACAACGTAACAATGTACCTCGCACGCACGACTTACACATACTAATTCGATTGTCTTTCTTAAATGAAAAGTCCTACACTAATTGTTACTAAGCATTGTTAAATGGTATAAATCAAATGTTTTCTGACCTTTTCAGATAAAAGTATTTTTTTGTAGTATATCGGTTTGGGTTTTCCGAGCGACGATATTTACAGTCCTGAGTATTCATTTATCCGATGATCTGAAATGTGAATCTGCCAAAACAGCTGTTATCCTGAGACAAATAAAGACCGATCGGAACATTGGTAAGCTGTGATTTAAATTCATTGAAGGAATGTGAATCCTCGGTACTTTGTTGGGTAAAAAGTATTATAAGACTACCTAATAAAAGTAAAATTATGGTGTATTGACGCGCGTGCAAATAATACTTGATAATTCAAAGCCATGGTTCATTGTTTATTTAATGCAACTGAAACGTTTTTTTTTTATTTTTGTGGGTTTTGTTTTTAGTTTGTGGAAATACATTGGTTTTAATGAAATTTAAAATAAATTATTAAATTTTTATAAATATTAATATTAAGTTCTGCGAGTTCGCGTAAAGCGTTATTTTAAATATAATAGCTGTTTGTACTAGAACTAGGCCATTATCAAACTATGTTTGATAATGGCCTAGTAAGTGATGGTCAAAACTATGTTCCGAAATTGCAATATCACAATAAAACATACTTATTATATGATTCATTGTTTCTTTAAAAGCAATTTCATTATTTATTAATTTGGTTGTTTGACTTTTTCAGGCTATTTTCGGCGAGGGTTGTTGAATAGATTTAGTCTCTTGGTCAATTGTCGTAAATTGCCGATAGACGCCTCTAATTTCTTTATTTACGATCGACCATTTTTGACCTCGATGCTAAGCGCCGTAGTATCGTACGCCGTCATATTGCTTCAAACCGAGCAAGTAAAGAAGGCAATGTCTTTTGGTTAGTATTTGTACAAAAATATTTATTTTAATCTTTATTCGACGTTGCAAAGTATTTCCTTGTTTAATCTGGTAATACGAGCGAAATTCACAATTTTCCTATAGCTTCGTACGGAAAGGTATCAAATTAAATTTATTTATTAGATCCCACATATTTAATAATTATTATATACTACCTGTAACTCGTCAAAAATGACGTTACTTTTATATGTCGGTTCCTAAAGAATAAATATTTATTTATTTGTAAAAAAAGAAGAAAAAAGAAGAAGAGAGAAAAAAAGTTTTTGTACTATATTAAAGTTACGGACGGCACACGAAGTTACGATGACGGCCGGACAGACAATGAAATTATTATAATTGGGATTAGAGAACGACAAAAACTAAATTATTTGACCAATTAATAATCTACTACCAAACCAACGATGTTTTAGAGATGCAGATAATATTATATAATACTCGTGTAGTAGGTACCTAATATAAATAAAATAAATTCATTGTGGCAGTGTTAAAATGTATGTGTATTTGATTGTGGTGTGTACAAGATTTGCATCAGTGAATTGTACCTATATTTGGTAAACCTACTACTGGTATTCAGGTATTAATTTAATGTGCACTGCATATTGTTGGCGTATGGCATTGGGTTCCTTATTCCTGATTACCTACAGTCCATTATCATCCTAACCAATTCTACTGTATTTTTTTCCTATCATACCAAAAATGCAGGCTTGGCTACCAAAACTCTGTCGCCTCGCGAGCGGCAATATTTGGTCAGTTGAAGTTGAAGTTTCGCCTCGCGAGCGGCAAGATTTGGTCAGTTGAATTTGAAGTTTCGCCTCGCGAGCGGCAAGATTTGGTCAGTTTAAGTTGAAGTTTCGCCTCGCGAACGGGAAGATTTGGTCAGTTGAAGTTGAAGTTTCGCCTCGCGAGCGGCAAGATTTGGTCAGTCGAAGGTGAAGTTTCTCCTCGCTATCAGCATTGTTCGATTGTCCCGAATTTCTACAAAAAACAGATCGCCGCGACACACCGTGTGTTGTAATGGTGTTAGCCTAGCCACAATATTGGAAGATACGTCCCTGAATTAAATCAGCCCAAAAGCACGAGCGAAGAACTTGAAAATTTGAGATAAGCCCTGCACATTCCCGTCTGATTCCTTTATTTGTGCCACTGTCGCCGATGTACCGTGCACATCCCTAACACATGCATTATAAGAATTTCATTATTTACAAAAAGATCAAAACCAAACTAAATAAAATGAATTAGGATTGTTGTTATTATAGCTTGGGGGAAATTTAACTGGCACCTATTAAAAGGAAAAATGGACATGTAGTTTTTTAAAATTCTTTTTTTTTCAGAGACAATTTCACACATGCTTTGAATATTTGAGAAGATGAAACTATGCACAGAGCAACGTTTTATAGGATAACCATCATTTATGTACTACTTATAAATGAAAATATGTAGATATTTTATTCGAGTGTGGTCAAAGCAATAAAAAAAAGTACCTACACTAGTTAAAATGTAAGAAAAGTGACTTGGATACGTAGGTACATACAATTATTTTTTGTGTTCCCTTAAAAATTATGTGCAATGTGATCATTATTGTTCGATAATTTTTTCATTTATTTCATTGCTTTACTTATATATGTTACAGTGAATCTGTTTTTCTAGTGAGTCCATCATTCACTGGCATTTTAGAGAAATTATATTCAAGGTCATTCTTATCATATTAAAAGAGTTTTTCACCAATATAAATGAATACAATATTTTAACTTCTACTTACTAGTGAATTTATTGGTTTCCGAACTGTCAAAAATTAAATTTGACAAGTCTGAAATCTGTTTCCGTAAAAATCTATGCTTTTAAACGAACTTTTATTTATCCAAATTGAAACAACCGGGCCTTGAATAACAATTTAATAAGTTATTGCGTGAACAAGGTTCTTACTGCATTATTAATTTCTTCCGTGCATATGAACATTATGTAGGTAACGGATATTATTAAAATAGTTATTTTGAAGTGTTGAAAGTTTCGGCTGCACCAATTCTTCATTATATGATTTTATAACAAGATTCTAATGGCACATGGACCTTGTTTTTCAAAATTTATTTTGCGTTTTGTGTCTCATTCTATACTAGTCTAGTCCAAAGTCACCACAAAGCGACAGTATTTCTAATTTTATCCTTTGAGCGATAGCATATTTTCTATTCTGTGGCCATAGTTCTGTTTCTCGAACTGTCACACTTCTGGACTGGATTAGTTTAGGTAGGTAACTAAAACATAATATATTTTTAAAATTTTAATCGCGAACACTTACGAAATTCTGATCATCTTATAATTCAAAAGACAGTCGATTAAACTCATAAAAATGATAAGGTGTGAGCAAGCTTCACGTCTGTCACCGACGTCGAGCCGAGTAAGTTTGCGAACTTAAAAACCGCGCACTTCATGTTGTACGTCTACCACCCACTTTACACATAGAAAATTGGAAATGCGGAAGAATCTGAATGAATTCAAACGTAAATGATGACTTAGAATCTCTTTGATTTTTGTATTTTTCGCATCGAGTGTTTGTTACTTGACGCACTTTTAAAGGTTCGTTTAAAATTAATAATACCAGGTGTATGTTTATTTATGTTTCTATATTTGTAAGAAATAAACTTTTGTTGTATTGTTATAAAAAAAACATATTTAATAAACTTAATTGACAAAATACATATTCATTAATAAAAATTTTCCCTTAACCCCCCAATATTTACATGGTGACATAACCTCGTTTTGTTCCGGCAGTCGTCAGATATCATAAAAAACCCGAGTGCGCGATCTTTCAGCCGACACCTTACTTCGCGATTCGTATTCGTTTTGCGGTGCCGCTGTCCTATTTTAATTTAGGAGTTAAAATAGGACCGCAAAATGAATAAAAATCGCCTAGTGAAGTGCCGCCTTTATACTTTCTACGCTTTAAGAATTACGTGTACAAATTGATAGTTTCACCGATATATTGTCTATGCTTTGAGTAATGCGCGCATTCGTAAACAAAATATATTTTCACGGATAATGTGTAGTGAATCTGAGAATTCGTTGATTTAGATGTTTTCACTGCCCAGACTCTGCCCGACCGGGAAAAGTACATTTCTACTAGTGAAAGTGTAGTCTCACTAAAAATGCAAATTCGCTGTAACATATACATTGGTAAGGTTTGGTACTATGCCTGTCTCAGTAGAGAGCTCTGTGTTGAGACAGGCAAAGCTATTAATTGATCTAACCTACAAATGGCATTTCTCAATGAAAGAATGTGGTCATTACTATGAAATTATCAATCAGCACATATGTGTATGTAATTAAAAATATTATAATAGATAATAAAAAATCATTTTGAAAATTTTACGAATGGTTTGTACTATTGTATAAATAATTTAAAACACACAGTTGTTTACAATATTTATTTTTATTTGAAAGAAAATTTATAGTATACAGGTAAAATTTCCAGTAATTTCATACAATTTCCATCGCACACTCATAGTATATTTGATAAGGTCTCTGAAAGATAAATACCTTTATTGAATGAATAGATAATATTTCGTGCACAGGTATGTTTTTTGTCCCATTAAAGAATAAGACAAAATGAGAAAATTTTAACAATTACCAACCAATGGATGTCACCTCCATTGATACTCCGGATTGTAGCAATATAAAGTTATACGACATCAAGCTCATCACAGTTGAAGCTAAGAATGACAAATCAAAAGTGAAAAAATTTGAAGCCGAAATTTGCATGCTAGAGTAATCGGTTAATAGTAAAAATTTGTCCAAAACACGACTCCGGAAATATTCTGAAAACACAATACATACATATCGAAATGTTCATTGAACATTTCATCACATCACATATATATATATATATATAGTATAGTATATAGGGTGTAACAGAGCTAGAGATTCCTGCCTAAATTATGAGTTGAAAATATTCAAGCATAAAAAATCTTCAAACAACTTCAAAGTTTGAAGATTTTTTCAATATTTCTGACTTAGCTTCTGTAAAACGTTGGACTATCATAAATGATAAAAAACAGGTACTTTTTTTTCAAATTTTTACAATATTTTATCCATTTTACTTGGCTTATATTGAAGGGAATTACTTATTCGACATATTATAGATACTGTGACGATGCTCCCACGTTTTATAGGAAATAAGTAAGAAATATTTTTAAAAATATGCAAACGTTAAAGTAGTATTTCTCCATATTTTATATTTAGGACATTATTGTTTGAACATTTTCGACTCGTTATTTAGTAGAAATCTACTTGTTATATTGTGGACTGGCTCTGTTACGCTCTCTGTACCTACATACAAACATCACATCACAATATGAATTCTTTGTTTTTCAGCACATTGAATGAATCTAAAATAGAAAATCTTTGAAACAAGTGGATTAAATATATATATATATATGTATATATATATATATATATATATATTTATAAGAAATTTCAATAATCAATTAATAATCAGAAAGACATTCAGAAAAAAACTGTCAATCAAAAAATATTTGGGTACAACCGGTACGCGAACTTTCTCTTGGGAGAGTGTGTTACCACAACACCTCCGTGTCTAGGAGGTGTTGGTTACCATTACTACTGTTTAGTATAAAAACAAAGACAGTTTTTTTTGGGAGTGAATGGCTAATAACTTCTGCTGAATCGTCAAAATAAAAGAGTTAGAAACAGGAATAAATTTCGATTTTCCACATTTATTGTCTATAAAGGGTCCTACCTTGTGGCCTGGCTTGAGTGGGGATTTACACTGTTCCGTTGATTTTGTGGCATGGCTTGAGTGGGGATTTACACCGTTCCGTTGACTGTTGATTTACAGGTCGATGGTGGGGGCACAATTTTACCCCCTGCATATTTTTGTTTAGTAAAAATTAGACACCCATTGGCGACATCGGTACCGTGCCGATGTCGCCTTTTCATAGAAAATACAAATCATACAAAATATAAGGGCACATTTCAGGGCCGTCAATAAAATGTAGATTTTCAGAATTTCCTCGAATCCTGTACGGAACAGCTACTTTAACCATTTGTTAAGTTTACGATGATTTTTAAATTTATTTCATTCGTTGTCTTTTACCATTGAGACATCTATTAAAACCCTTCTTAAAAGTTATATATTTTTAATGAATGTTTCATAGTTGAAACATCACAATAAATTGGGTTTTCATTAAAAAATAAATATACATACTATAAATAATAAAACAACAACTTTTTCATTCTGATTTTTCTCGATATCGTGCTAGGGTTGGACAGCGTTTACGTGAGCAGTCCCAACTTCATGTAGGTACAATACAAAAATGATACCATGCTTGGACTGCTCACGTTTACGTAGTGCCACCCAAGTGCAATACTCCTAATAAGGATGTCGAATTGGAAACAAGACAGTACAGCCATATTTGCTATGTTTTTACTAAAAAATAACAAGGCTTTATTTGTTGTTTAGAAACAAAAAGGATAAAAAATGATTTTACCAACTGAAGGTAAATTCTATTTAAAAGATAATGATTTACAACTTTCTTTTAGGTGTACTGTAAAAGTAAAACAAATTGGTAAAGGTTATATTCTACATTCGAAAGAAAATTTTCTTCTGAATATTACTTTTACGTTATATTTTATTATTTAATTTAATAACAGGCCTTCAAAATGACGTGAAAAAACCGACCCATAAAAACAAAGTTTTTATTATACCCCCTTTCTCATTGAAACAGGTTTCGCGCCTACTCCACGCATCGGGCTCGAAAATTAAACAATATATAAATCTAAAAAAATATTTGTTTCGCACACGATCAACCCAGCGGCATAAATTTGAATATTTTAAATTTAATAAAAATAACAATAAATGGCCGTGTGTGTGCGTGTGTCTTGGTTAACTCATTTGTAAATAAACATCGCCCGTGAAAAGCAATTAGTGAATCATTGTTAACCGCGTATGAATGAAAAGGGGTCATTAAGACGACTTCTAGGAATTATAATGTGTTTTGTTTATATTTCATGTTCATTCATTTTATGTATATAATTGTTACTATAAGGTTTATGTTTTGATTTTATTTCCGCGTCGGGGCCTCGACCAACTTGTCTAACTTTAAGAATTTTTTGATTTCATATGTAAATTTAATTCTTTGTTTGAAATAAAATGAGTGGAATTAGCGGTCTTATTACTGACGAATCCTGACTGGAGATATGAGGTTTTGTGCATTATTAGGACATCCGAGAGATTCGGAAATAAACGTATCTCACTGTGGAGGATGACGGCCGATCTCGCGGATTAAATTAAATAGTAAAAATATGTTTTTTGCCAGTTTTTAGATAACTGTGCAGCAGATTTGAAAGGTCGTTCAAAAGGTCGCGCAGGCCGACGTTTGAACGCGACAAGTCGGCGCCTGCCGGGGGCCGCTGTTTTATGGACCAGACGAACGCAGCGCGTGGAAAGTTTGCAACGCCGTAAAACCAGAAAGTTCACGAGAAGAATTCAGAAAAAGTGCACAAAACTTGGCATGTTGTATATCGTTGGATTCGGCATGTCGTTTACTGTCAGAATTCGTTATAAAATAAAGAATCGGATTAGTTTGGAAGGAGATACATCGAGAGATAGGAATTGGCCTTTTTGAGGCGATTTATGAACGCCGACACATCCGGACACATTGGTCCTAATTAAATTCACATGCGGATGTGCCAGGCGTTCAATTTGACGTAACATTTATATATGTACACCTCCCCGTTCGGGAGATAATTTCGCTAGACGGGCAAAATGGTTCATCTAGAGGATGAGCCGGCACGGTATCGCCCGAGCGGGCGACTTTGATCCGCTCGGGAATGCTGCGCTCACCACCATCCGCCACTGGGTATTCTCGAGATGTCTCTCCCCTCCATTACTAATCCCATTTGGACCGTTAATTTCCCGTTATGTCTAGATTTTAAGCATAAATAAAGGAAGATTCCGTAGACCCAGCATCCTCAGTTCGCCGAGATTACTTTTACATCGTTACGCTGCCGGTCCGCGGAATCGTTTTTGCCAGAAAAAAGTGCCTTTTATTTTTTATTTAAATTCCTGAAAAAGTGTTTTTTGTTGTAGCTTTCGAATTTACCTTTGTGCTTAAAATATTGTAAATTTATACTGAATTTCTCCCACCGTAACACGGAGACCTACTCTATATTCAACTATTTTAAATTCAATTTTTTAGCCAGCTGGGTT
The DNA here is from genome assembly GCA_016648135.1 of Agrypnia vestita. NCBI lineage: Eukaryota > Metazoa > Arthropoda > Insecta > Trichoptera > Phryganeidae > Agrypnia > Agrypnia vestita. The sequence continues at coordinate 28,120 of JADDOH010006876.1, read as the reverse complement.
TTAAAATATTTTGGGGATTTTAATAGTTTTTCGAACTTGGTATGACCTTGTGCGTACCAATATTGATTGTATTATTTGTATAGGTAAATCAACTTATATTATTTGATAATTACACCTACATGTTTTGGATACACCTTTTCATCGTCAGGGTGTTATATATATATATAATAATATAAAACACCCTGACGACGGAAAGGTATTTCCGAAACGTTTAGGTGTAATTAATCAAATAATATAAGTAGATTTATACACATAATATAATCAATATTTTTAAAAATGTCAATCTACAATGTTGCTGAATCAATTGAAAAAATATATAAATCGTTAAAATTTCGAAAAATCCAAAACTACACTATAATTATTAAATTTTTTAAACGAAAATTTGTTAGATCATTTTTATCATCGCCACGAGTCTGCCTGCAAAGTTGGATTACGGGAAAGGGGTTAAAAATTGATCCAAAGTTTTTTCGGCAGACAAGCTACGAGTTAAAAGAAAGGGAGTAAAAAGTGAGCACTTTTGACACCGTCTTCTGTTCGCGTTCAATCAAGGGAAAAATGTTTTTATCGCAGAGGCATCGAAAAACTTGTAGAACGTTGTAAGAAGTTGTAAATAATAAAGAAGAATATAAAATTGACTAATTTGTCGTAATTTTTTTGTTGTATCCTCTTGTCCTCTACATTTTGATAGAAGGGACACAACATTTTGTTAACACCCAATATTATAAGCACTAGTTTTATCTTAGCCTTACTTACTGTTTTTACGATTAGTATTGAGTTGCGTCAATATAATACCAGTTTTGATCGATTCCTGTTGCAGTGTGTCAATTAAAGGCGTACTCAAAGCGAATATCAAAACCATTCGGAAAGCCCAGTAATACGTGTTTCCAATAAACAAAGTTTTGTTCTGAAAAAATAAATAAATTAACATTATTGATTTTTGCTATACGCACAATACCGAAGAAAATTTTAATGGATTGTAAAAAATTCATTTTTAAGAGCATTTGACATGTAGATAAAGCAAACAGGTCAATAATTGGATGATGGTATATTCACGGTTCCACAATGATATTTATTCTTTTTAGTTTATTTATTTAATTACATTGGACATACCGGTGTTAATTACGTGTCATATATTTGAATAACAGAATTAGAATATTAACGCTTAGCCACCTTTAATAGAGAATTTAATTATCGTGTTTAAAAGTGGAGGGCATTGTTATATTTTTTGTTGTTAATGTAATCATTAGTAGCAATTGATTAGAATAGTGAAAAAGGGTAGACTTAATGTAAGATAAATAGAACGTATCTAGAAACATTAGATTAAGTTATTAAAATTTAGAAGGTATTGTAATAACATTTAAAATATATATTGAATGTTTTTGATAAGATTTTATTTCATAGCGTTGTTGTGATTGATTTTTGTAGTAGATTTTTCAATTTAGTTTTGAAATTTCTATAATTTTTTTCTGCGTTCATTTTATTAGGAAAAGCATTAAAAAATATACTCATTGACAGATAAAATGATATTGACTATGATTAAGAAGTAAAGTATAAATAAAGGTTTAAATATGATTTTTTTTAAATAATTGCATGACAGATTGCTCCATTTACGATGCAATTTATAAGGTGAGTACTTTATATGGAAGCTATCTTTAATGCTGTCATTAAATACTTAACTATATTTTTTGGAATTTATTCATTCTGGTAACTTACAGGTAAAGAAATATTCATAGAAAACATGTCATCAAATCATTTAAAAGCTTGTGTACCTCATCAGAAAAAGACATGTAGAACAGGAATAAAGTATTAAATTCGCCAACCACATTTAAAAACATCACGGAAGTCGATAATAATATCTGCAAAATAAAAGATACACATAAAATATTTTTTGTTACCATTGCAATTTATGGGCTTTATAAAGTAAGTATTTAATTAACTAGGAATGCAGATCATTTTAATTTAGCTTAGGGGTCGTCCATTAATCACGTGATGTTTTTTTAGCAACTGTTTAACCCCCCATCCCCCCTGGTGTACGTGGTGAGGTTTTACACTAAACCCCCGATTACCCAATATCACGTGTATTTTTTGTTACAAAGTTTTTAAAAATTTTTAGAATATTATTTTTAAATACAGGTGTAATCTAATTTAGTTCTGGAAAATTAAGCACTGCGATAAAAATGCAACGGCGAGTTAAAGTCACGCGCCGTTTTTCGGTTTAGAAGGCGTGCTTAACGGAAAAATAAATACACGTGATATCTCACTAAACCCCTCCCCCTTGTGATATTTCGTGATTTTTCCGAACCCCCCCCCCCCTTCGAGCCTCACGTGATTAATGGACGATCTCTTACGGGATTGCTTGCGCAGTGACTACATAGGAGGAACTATCCTAAATCGTAGGTACCTGTGTCTAAATCGCACCATCATAGTATCTTTCAAATTAGGAAATTCAAATTAAGAAATCAAAATACAGAAACGATTGAAGGCTATGTTGCTATGTATGTGAGCGAACACTGCGTGGTACCCCTGTCGAAAAATAATTAAAAGGTAAGTTTTTCATGTCTTTCACCAATATTTTCACACACCTATTTCGTAAGACTTTTATTAAATTGTTGTTTGCTTAAGCTAATACATAATAGGAATACATATTCAAAACTTTGTTTATTTATTATTGTTTTTTGTGTTTTGTAATGCGCTTGGAGCGAGGTGTTACTGTAATAGATCTTTTAGTCTGAAAGGCCAAGTACGCACAATTGGTACAACTGTAGTTACACTGTTAAATCGTGCTAGTAAGATATTAGAGAAAGATTTATTTAGAGTAAGATTTATGTGCCTACCAGACTAAAGAAATCCTATAAAAATCAGATTTTGCTTACAAGAAGAAATAAACGTGACGACAAATTAGTCAAAAAAGGATGGACGACACAAATCAAAGCTGGTTTTGCGGCATACGTAACACTGGAGTTGACAAGAGGGCTTCTATGTATTTATGTTTGCAAAAATGAATATTGAATATTCACATGTCAGTAGTACCTAGTATTTTTTTGTATAAAAATTATTGAAAACATACGATATTATTCATAAGTAGGTACGATTTTAGGCCAATATGGTACAATTTGAGGCCATTGCTCTTAAATCGTAGGTAATTTTTCAATACCTTTTTAATTTTGTATTGTTTTATCGAATGTTTATTTCTTTTTCGTTGAATTTGTTTTACTAAATGGAAGAATAATAAATAACGATACTAATGACGTGGGAATATTTTATTTTCCTACAAAACTCTTTAATTCTATAATTGAAGTATTCCTTTAATCGATACGATTAAGGAAAGTTTCTCCTACGTAACAGTCGCCCGCAGGGCCTTGTATCAGTTATCGGCGAAAGCCGATTTTTCGTGCAATGTTTTAATGTATGTTTTATTTTTAAAGAAACCATTGGCAATAAGATTATTATTTTTTTGATTATATACCGTATAATGTCATACAAATATTTTGTATTGATATGTAAAAATCTGTGAAATCAGATAAGTTTAATCCCTAATTGTCTAAATAAAACTGTTATTCCGGGATTTCGGGATCACTTGATTATTGTAGAGATTAAAAAATACTTATTCTTTATTGATTAATTTTTAAAATTTAAAAAGGAAAGAAAAAAAAAATAAGTAAGCATTTGAGATGTGGATTTGTATTTATCATTTTTAGAATTCAACTTTGAATAATTCTTAAAATAATTTGGATTGATAAGGTTATTTATGCATCCAAATAATTCCGAATCATCGTCAACGATGATTCGAAAGCGAAGAGAAGACGAATTTCATAAAACAATAAAAACCGCTAAATCGCAATATTTTGGAGGTGTCAGATCCTGCATCTTAGCACTCAAGGCAACATTGCTGGCAGAAGAGGTCCCAGAAGAAGAAGGATATCCTAGCTGAAAAATCTAAGGCAATGGGTCAGGATTCAGGATGTACGTAATCATCTCGAAAGAATAGTATTTCAATTATACGAATAAAATCAGGGAATTTATAAATACAGTAAGCTGGGATGGGATGCCCAATGGTTGGATTGGATTCCCGAAACAAAACCTGCTAATATAATACATCATATATGGGGTATAAAAGCAAAAGCAGCAATATCCAAAAAAAAATAAATGCAGTCATCGAGGATTACTAATTTATAACATAATGAATTCAAGATTTTATAGGAAACTTAGCCTATAAATTTATAGTATACCTACATGATTTGAAGGGATAAATACATAAAATCTAGAATTCAATACATTCAAAACAATCAATATTATACATACTTTTAAATGTTATTACAATACCTTCTAAATTTTAAATTTTTATAACTTAATTTAACGTTTCCTTGTGTATATCTTATTTACTTAATGTAATGTCTTACATTTTTGTAATCTTGCATTGTTTATATCTTACTTAATTTAATGTCTTAATTCTTATAACTTAATCTAATGTTTCTTTGTCTATATCTTACTTATTTAATCTCTTGTCTTACACTAACGATTACATGAACAATAGATATATACATATATGACAATATGACATGCCCACTTTTAAACACGAGAATAAATTCTCATTTAAAAGTGGGTAAGCGTGTAATATAAATGTGTATGAATTATATTATATTTAATACAGTCACTCTTAAGTTTGTACATTTACCAAATAAATTGGATAAAAAGAAATTAAATCCTCGGTGATTGCATTCAAAATATTTTTTTAATTTATTGGATATTGCCGTCTTTGCGTAGCAGTCTACAAACATGTATGTGAGTGTAATAATTCTTACAGAAAATCCGAAGCACGTATTTAATATTTGTACGCAGTCCACAATTTTATCGTAGGTTTTAATAAGATGAAGAATTTCGACATTAGTTCCATGAAAATTCCCAGTAAAACCTTTTTGAATTTGATTAGCACCGCTTTGCCACTGATATTTATTGTCGCAAATTGAAGAAATTTTCTTATCTAAATCAAATAGACGAGACTCGAGTAGGAAATTCACTTTTTTCAAGCGATAAATCAAAACATAAATGTAAATTGTAAGTTGTATTCCGTACAACTCAATAGAGCCTTTCATCACGTACCAGATAATAATTCCGAAATTCATTTCAAATGTAAAAATATCCAACACAAACGACGCAATATTCACGACCAAGAATATAACCGCAGCAAAAATAATGTATTTCTTCAATAATCCGTAATATTTTACTTTATCTATCTTTAGATACGCATCTATAGTATCGATATTTTCATAAAAGATTTCTATTTGAGGACCACAAACGTACACCGATACAACACTAATCAATGCCGCGAATAGCGGGGGAGGAACATTCATGACGACATCAAAAAAAGCGGTGAACTTATTAACCGACTGATGCAAGCGCAAGAATCTATAGACAGCTACTGCAGCATTTATTATGAAAAGTGCAAAGCCAAAAACAAGGGAATAAAACTTGGTGTATGCTCCACTGCGAACAGTCTTTTCACCGGAAGCCTCACAATTTTTAACCCCGAATACAAAGTACAGAATAAAAAAAGGCTCTGTGGCGGAAATTAAATTATTGGTTTTGTTCCGAGATTCACTCAAATCAGCTGAATTCCCTGCCATAATTTTACGTGATACGTAACCCTTGTACCCGCACGTGTTAGTAAGCATTTTAGACTGTTGTTGTGTTTCACATGAATTATTATAATTGTGCGTCCGACGTGTGTGCGATTATTGATCACATGGCATATTAACGAGTGACCAGGTTCCTCGGAGATCTCGGGACATTTCCTATTTGAAAGGAATCTGTGCCGGATTTAATATCCACACTATGTTTTAATTTTGTATATTTATGTACTTGGTATATTTTGTATAGCATGTAGTGTAGGACCGCAGCGGTAGACAGGAGTTGGAGGCGAGGACTGAAGGAGGCCAAGGCTCGATATGAGCTGTACAGCCATTGAAGAAGAAGAAGAATATAGTGTATTAAGACTTACACTAAAACTGATGACGTTGAATAAACTACACAGTTTTGTGTTGTGTTTTTTTACTATTAGTGTTTAACTAGTGTTTTTTTAATTTTTTTTTTATTAATTTTTTTTTACATCTCAGACCCACAAAACGTCACATTGATATTTGTCTGTAGGTGCATCAATACTATATATGTTTATATATATATATATATATAAATAAATTGTATTTACCAAAAATACATTAATATTAATTAATTACAATAGATCTTATAAACTCAAATACAAATCAACAACACAATAACACAATACAAGAAAAAATACAAATATTACCAAAATCAAAATAAGTCTCTTTTATTTAATAACATATTCATTAATTCTGTTTTTTGCCCTTTTTTATTAATATCCATTTTGACACGACATGGGATTTTATAAGGTTTTATAATATTTTTGGTATGACATATTTTAATGTTCTTTGTCCACATTTATTTATGACCTTCGGTATTCTTAGTCCTTCTTTAACCGTAAATCTGGTACTATGTTTATGAATCAATCTATGCTTATATGTCCCATCTTCATGATATCGTGTAATTAGTTTGTACCACAAGATAGCATTAATTGGCATAGAGCCTTGTTTCTTGAAGAGTTCCTGTATATCTTTAGTAGCACTTTCTTTATTTATTAATTTTATAGCCGAATTTTGAATATTTTGAATTTTTCTAATATTAGTTTTGCAAGTTAGACCCCAGCTAGTTATTCCATACCTTATTACCGATTCCGCTAAAGATTGATATATAGTTTTCATAGTCTGTATCGGAACATAGTATTTAATCTTGTGCATACATCCCAATGCAGTTCTCAACCTCTTACATACCTTATTTACCTGAATATCCTATTTGAAAAATGTATCTATGGTAATACGAAGATATACGTATTCATTAACTAATTCAATTTTTTCACAATTACACGATGCATTAATTCCGGAATGCAAGCAATCAAAATTATGGGAAATAATATTTATTTGATTAGTCACAGTTATATGAGGTGACCTTACATGCATGACTTAATTTTTTTTGCATTAATAATTAAACCCATATCATGAGACCATTTAAGTAAAACATTATAATGTTCTTGCATACAATTTTCCACCCATCTTACATCCTTGTGGGAGATCACAAGAGCAGTATCATTAAACGTTGAATTGCGAGTTTTATACATTATGGAAGCGTGTTTGTAATCGAAAACACTTATATATCAAGGCAAATTTCCCTATAAGAAAAAATGAAAACTCGGTAAAAAATAATGATTCTTTCCACAGCCCAAAAATATTCGTGTAAAAATGAATAATACAAAAATCCTTTTTATATACTTTTTATTATAAAATTTTCCATTGTGTAGGATGAATTTCACCGTTACTGACCGTATCGATGCTGGGTATCTCGTGATTCGCTTTTTCTTTTCGTGCTTTAGTACAATAGGGAAACATCCAAAGACACACAAGGTTTTTTGCCTTCTTTTGAGGATTTCGCAGGTACGTGATGTTGCACTGAGGTTTAACAGCCTCATTTCTCGCACTACTACGGGCTTATTGTGGAGGTTTTTTCTAGTATTTTTCGGTTTGCTCGTCTTACAAAATACACACTAAGTTAACCTCAATAAATGATTTCACTTTATTAGAATGCGACCCCCTTTTTTAAGGATTAAAAGTGAAAGAAAATTTAAAGGTAAATGAATGAAATGCATACAAATTTAATATTACAAAGAATATAAAAACACTTTTTATTGCGAACTGCGATAATTTACACTATATACCTAATGGCATTTTATCATTGATGTTTATCATTCTTCTACGCTTGATATCGTAAAATAAAATAATATATTTGAACTTTTTTTTTAAATATATTAAAGGAAACACATTCTTATTGTGAAGTTGCAATTTCAGAACAAAGTTCTGTGAATTATTAAACAATTTTTATTAATCAATTTGAAAAGACATACAGAAAAAAATCAAATTAATATTTTTTTGTTAATTTGATTTTTTTCTGTATGTCTTTTCTAATAGATTAATAAAAATTGTTTAAATTTTAAATGTTCGTAATGGTGATTAATGAGCTAGTATGAATTTGCACAAAGTTTTACTTGTTCTAATTAATGAATATAACACTAGAGAATCAAAGATAATAAATTGAATTTAACCTTTTAGAAACGGGTTAAATTCGGAAATAAAAATAACCAAAAATGTACAAAAATTCGGAAATAAAAATTCTAAGGCCAAAAAATTCGTAATAACAAATAAATGTTTTGCATAAATTATATGGGACAGTATTTGCATAGAAGTTTTTATGAAAATACTGTCCCATATCATGTGAGCGTTTATGGTGTTTAGATTGTTTATAGCTGTCACTGTCACGCTACTTGATGTACATATTATTTTTTATTTAAATGCATATTTTATTTTTAATTTGTGAAGGAACTTTATTAATGAACTTTGATTAAATTGACAGATAAGATAGGTAATTAGTAGAAAGCTACTGTATAATTGACGAGTAAACAGAACAATATGTGTTGTGACACGAACTCGAGATTTTAAGTTTTTTTTTTAATCTGTAAAAAATAAAAATAAAGTTTTCACGTGTTTGAAAATATAAAAATAATATAAACAATTAGGTACATGTTATTAGTTACGTTATTTCAGTGACAGCAGGCAAGGTATGAAAAGACAATCGATTTCCAAAGTGTGTGAATTTAAAAAAAGTAACCCATAAAAACCAAGTTTTTATTATACTCCCTTTTTTGTAAAATATAACAACAATTAAAGACGAAATAAAACATATAACATAACACTAAACTTACAGTAATTAAATATATTTCTAAAATGTCAGATGTTTTGAGCTTTCATAAGACACTTCATGCTTTGAAGATTAAATTATAAAAACATTTGTCAGTCAATTTAGATTTTCGACATTCGTAGTGAAGTACCTATTATGCATACCGACGGAGTAATTCAAATTTAGAAAATATTCCGCGACGTTATCGGGCCGCCGTAATCAAACTTTTCTAATGATTCCAATTTGAAAAAACCGATAAAATTTCTAAAAATCCGAAATTATACTAAAATGATTAATTTTTTTAACGAAAATTTGATAGATCTTCTTGATCGTCGCCACGAGTCTACTTGCCATCGATTGGATCACGGGAAAAGGGTCAAAAATCGATCCAAAGTTTTTATCGACGGCAAGCAAGCAGACACTACGAGTTAATATAAAGGGAGTAAAAAAAAACATCATCTGGTGACAGAATTTTTGACATTATCTCATTCAACATGAAGAATTACCACTCTGTACGACCCTTAACCAAGTTAATTCACCAGAGTGATTCTAGGGACAATGATAAGGATGTTGATCTAGTAAGAAAAAAAAGGTTGTTCCGTTAAAGGTTAATTAAAAATTTTACTTTATTCACTTTATAATATTTTTAGCGCTAGATGAAATGTTTTTCAGTTAACGGTTAAAATACGTTGTCATTTATATATTTTTGAAATTACACACGTTACACATTTTATCAATGTTTGCATTTATTGACTTGGGATATAAGTTTTTTACACTTTTATTTGACATTCATATAAGGTCTCTCACGTAGATGTTGACACTAGAACGTGTTTTTCAAATTCGCATCATATTCCTCAATTTACGCGAATTTTCTTGTTATTGATGAAACTCATAAACCGAGGGACGATGGCTTAATTATTCGTTATCGAGTAATTTAAATTGTGCTGTCATATTTATCATCGCTGTGAAACAACTCTAACATTAATTAGGCTGTCAAAGTATTCGAATTAACGTATGTAAGATAAAAATTAATTAAATAATCAAAAAGTAATTATGTTTTTATAAAATTTTACAAGGGTATTGCGTTCATAATAATTCTAAGATAACATCAGTTTAGTATTTTGTATTGAATACAGATTTGTTAGACACGAGGACGTGGGAGAAGCTGGACTTGTTTAAAATGATCACTAATGTTCCTCTTCAATATTCACGTGGGTACATGGAGTACATTTTACGTAAAGTATTGCCGGGGAAATTGGGCAGTCTTCGACAAGCGTCCCAGAAGAAACCGTACAATTTAATTTTCGCTACAAAACCCTTTTCATTTTTATACTTATTATTTGGAGTTAAAAATTGTGAAGCTTTCGAAGAGAAGGTGGTGCGCAGTGGAATTCGAACTAATTTGTACTCCCTGGTTTTCGGATTTGTGCTTTTAGCAATTAATAGCGCACTTAATATAGAGAGGTTCACGAGGTATTACGTGGCCTTCGGATTGGACAGGGCTCTTTTTGACGTTGCCATGAATGTTCCGCCGAGTTTTATATGCACCTTATACATTATTTTATCCGTATACCTTTGTGGACCGGAAATGGTACAATTTTATGAGAATATTGATATCATTGATACATATCTCAAAATAGATAAAGAGAGATACTACAAAGTATTCAAGAAATATATAATTTTTGCCGAAATTATATTTATATTCATCAACGTTTTATCGATCGCATATGACAAGATTACATTTGACTTGAGTCCCGGACTGTATCTTTGGTATGTGATAAAGTGCTGCATCGAATTATACGGAATTCAACTCACAATATATATTGTAGTTTTAATTCATCGTTTGAAAAAAATGAATAAATTACTTACTTCCGTAGTATTTTGTTTAAAAAAGAAAATTATATTAATAAGTAACAATAAAGATCAATGGGAGAATGATGATAGCGTGAAGAATTTTCATGGAACAAACATACGAATTCTTCGCCTTATGAAAGTCTACGACAAAGTTGCTGACTGCGTGCAAATATTAAATACCTGCTTTGGAATTTCAGTAAGAATAATTGTTTATCTGCCTTGTCCATTGTATTGTATACTAATTAGTTAGTAAAGATGGATAGGTACTCCTATTTGTTGAGATGGTTTATCCGATCTCGTCCATTAAATTGTCTATTTTTTTGTAGCTAAGGATGGATACTCTTATTTATTGTAATGATTTTGTCCGTAGTCGTCTTGCAAATCGTATTATCTGTAATTTTTTTGCTAAACGCGGATGCTCCTATTTATTATGATGGCTTATCCAATCATAAATTAAAGAAATGAGCCTTTTATAATGATTTGTAAGTAACTCGACTCACGAGTGTTTCGAGATATGAGCACGTATATGAATAGATGTAACAAAATAGTGTGGTAGAACATTGTAACTTAAATTTGTTAAATAAAGTATAATAGTGCAATATATTGTAATTTAAATATGTTAAATAAAGCATAATAGTGCAATATATTGTAATTTAAATATGTTAAAATAAAAATCCATTTAAAAAATTTAGAAATAATTCATTCAATGCAAAAGAGAAGACACGTAAGATAAACAATACAAAACATGAGTAAATGTTTAAAAATAAAATAAAAACAGACAAAAAAATGTAATTTAAAAATTTGAAAACTAATTAACTTAATGCAAGTAAGAAAACATGGTTACGTATACATATACAAAATACAATACATACTTGAGTACATAGGAACATAAAAAAACTTGAGTAAGTATAATGTCTGCGATAGGTGAAATAAAATTGCATTATGTTATGTTATGTTTACGTTAATTTATATAGCGCCGTTTTTGCGCAAGAGATGCTTCAAGGGCGCTTTACAGGTGCGACATCCCGAAAATCATTAAAATTGTAGTTAGGATTGTCTAATGGAATATATGACTTGTAGTGTATGAATCTAAGAAATAATTAGTTTGTGATTGCATTCTGAATCCTGGACGATTCATTATGGAATATGGAAAGCAGTGCAAGATTTCGTAGGAAAGCACCGTCGAGTAAGTGAAGCCGGGCTAATTGTTATTCTTTCAACGACAAAGCTATGTCACATTTTCATCAAATCTTCAAAAAAGGCAAAAGCAAGTGTCAGTGCGTAGGTTTCTGGTTGAATTTCTACGAAAGGAAAAAGATTTTGTTGAGCCCTCAATGATAAATGCCAGTGATTCCGAAATGAATAATAACTAAATTTGATTACTTCTTTAATTATAAATTTAAATATAAAAAGTATGTTTGTATATTTTGTAGTAATTATTTTCATACGAATATTTTTGGATCCTGGAACGAATAAATTTATTTATTATTTATTTTATTATTCCTTTATTTACTATGGGAAAATTTGCTAGTTGGTTTCTGTGGCGAAATTTGTTTCGCTTCACACGGTGATAACTAAATATTTTTTCCATAGATAGATTCTTTATGTGTATTTGTCTAATTGATGGATTTAATTTCTTTTAAATTTATTTTAGTGTTATTTGACTGAGATTTTTTTACTTTGCAGATATTGTTGTCGGCTTACGTTGTTTTTTGGAATGTGATTGCAGCATTCAACAGCACCTTTTTATATTATCTATCTTATCCTGATGTAAGTAATAGGTATACTAAGTATTCGTAAGTAAAAACATAATGTTTAATTTTTTTAACCGAGGTTGTGCTACGTTAAAAATAATTCAGTACATAGGAAACAAAGAAGTAAACAAAGAAAACGTCCATAATTGTGATATGGTGATAAAGTGAAAGGTGAGAAAGTGAATATTAGAAAATAAAAATAATAAAATTCTGGTTATTTATGTGTTTTTTACCTCTCTTATAAAATTTTGTTTTTATCGTATAGACCTTTTTAATAGGCACGCATTCAACTGTAAAAAAGTAACCCATAAAAACCAAGTTTTTATTATACTCCCTTTCATTGTAAAATATAACAACAATTAAAGACAAATTAAAACATGTAACATAACACTAAACTAACAATAATTTAATATATTTCTAAAATGTCGGATGTTTTGAGCTTTGATAAGACATTTCATGCTTTGAAGATTAAATTCTAAAAACATTTGTCAGTCAATTTTGATTTTCGACATTCGTAGTGAAGTACCTATTATGTATACCAACGGAGTAATTCAAATTTAGAAAATATTCCGCGACGTTATTGGGTTGCGGTTGCTAGTAATAAAACTTTTCTAATGATTCCAATTTGAAAAAACCAATAAAATTTCTAAAAATCCGAAATTATGCTATAATTATTAATTTTTTTTTACGAAAATTTGATTGATCTTCTTGATCGTCGCCACGAGTCTACTTGCCAAGTTTCAGCTCGATTGGATTACGGGAAAAGGGTTAAAATCGATCCAAAGTTTTTTCACCCGGCAAGCCGGCAAGAAAGCAAGCAAGCAGACGACACGAGTTAATGTAAAGGGAGTAAAAAGACAAACCATCATAAAATAGTAGTATACTCATAGTCAGGTTTTCGTATTTGGAAAGAGAGTAAAGATGTGTTATTAACATCATAGTACCTTAGTAAAAGCTGTTTTTAATGTTATTATTTTGTATTGTTTCTTCCAGAAGCAGCAATTATTTATTGGAAACACATGTTATTGGATATTTCGTATGCTTTTGATATTCGCTTTGAGTACGCCTTTAACCAGCATTGTGCAAAGCGAATCAACCAAGACTGGAGTCATCTTGGGACAACTGAGCGCTGATCGTGACAACAGTAAGTCATTTTGAATTCTACTTCTCGTTTGTATCACAATGTTGACGTGACGTACAATCGTCGTAGGCCCGGTTGTTTCAAGTTGGATCAAAGTAAGCGTTCGTTTAAAGCGCACAGCATTTCCACCAATCAGACGATCCGTTTTCGTAAATATCTATGCTTTAAACGAACGCTTACTTTAATCCAACTTGAAACAACCGGCCCGTAGTGAACATGCCAAGTGATATCATGAGCAAGTTCTGTTCTTTGACATAATCGAATCTGACTAGGTACGTGACTATACATGATAATATGTTGAAAAGTTATAGGTGAGCTTTTAATAAAAAGTTATAGAAATATACAGAAATACAAGTGACATTTTCGCAATACTTTAATTAAACCATTGAAGAAATCATTCAATTTTCTGGAGTCCGTAATAAATAAATGGGCCCCAATGCAAAAAAGGACCGCCTGAATACGTACAGACTGTATATACAACACAAGTATTGTATATAGAATAGAATGGAACGGGCGCGTGCAGTGAGTGCACTAAATAATGACTTTTACGCAGACATATATTTTGGAAAAAAGCATCTAAACAAAATATTTACGTGACAGAATATTATGCTACATACATTAAAATCTGAACAATATGATAATAATTGTGATAAGAATATTACAAGATCTTCTTTCTAACATTGCCCCAACTTATTGCCTAGGTAGGCTGTTGGGGTCAGCTCTTTTCGTTCTCAGGCCGTATCTTCTTCGGTTCTTTCATCTAGGCCATTTCTCTGCAAGGTTTTGGAGCATTGAATCATTCAGGAGCTCTTCGGTCTTCCTCTGGATGAAACTCCGCAGACATTGCCTGCTTTACGTGTGGTCTGGTGGTCGCCGTCTTATGTGCTCGTATTATCTCAGCTATCGTTGTTCCAGCTTACTTACTGTTTATGTCCGTGACACCCAGGCTATCACGAATGCGTGAACTTTTGATACTATCTTTTGGTGTTGCTCCTGTCGACCATCCAAGCATTCGCATTTCTGCTGTTTCAAGTTGCCTAGAGTAGGAAATGTACGTAGTCCAGCATTCGGAACCTGTTGTGTACCTAAATGTTCTTCTTCTTCTTCTTTTTCCTTAGCCTGTTTCTCTCCACTGCTGGATGTAGGCCTCTTCCATTTTCTTCCACTCATCTCTGTTTCTCCCCCTTCGCATCCAGGTTCTTCCTGTTTGCTGGACTATGTCATCAGACCATATGTCCAGCCCACTGCCATTTTAGTTTTGCAATACGGTGCATAATATCGGCAACTTTTATTCGGCGTCTTATTTCTTCATTTCTGTTTTTATCTCGAAGGCTTACGCCGAGCATCTGCCTTTCCATGGCCCGCTGTGTACCTTTTTTTTTTATTTTTTATTTTTATTTTTTATTTTTTTTAACTTTTGTTACGAGGTATATATTTTAAATTTTTTTTTTTTCAAAAATTATGCTTAAGTAATCAGTTTTACAATATTGTATTATCTCGTGGTGTAGTGCATTCAAAACTACATTGAAATCTTTAGAAGTTGCCCAAAAATTAAATTTAAAGATCATTTTTAAAAAACCTAATCATTATCGGACTACAGAGCTTTTCAATTTTTTTATTTTTTTTATTTAAAAAGTAATAGAAACCTAGGAGGTTTATGGGTAACATTTTTACATGATTCAATATAATAAAATATAATAATATAATTTGGATACAAGGTAATTTTTTTATAGTTGGCCGAGTTTTAATATTTTTGTCACTTCTGTTTTGAACTTGTCAGTGGTCAGTTGTTTGGTCTGTTGTGGCAGGTCATTGTATAGTTTTAGTCCGTTGCAAATTAGTCGGGATTGTCCTGTTTTTGTTTTGGCGTGTGTTATGTGATAGTTTTGAGCCATTCTAGTGTTGTGTTGGTGTTTTTCGTGTATTTTGTCTAATTTTATGTCTTCGTCTTGTATTTCGCCAATTGCTAGTTTGTGAATGATTTTAAGTGTTTCGATTTTTGTAATGCTTTCGATGTTTAATTGTTGTGTTATACGGTATACAGTTTCAGTTGGTGTCCGGTATTTCAGATCATAGACCATTTTTAATATTTTGTTTTGCTGTCGTTGGAGTCTGTTTAGGTTAGTTTTGTTTCCGGTTCCCCAGAAGGGTATCAAATATCCTATTCTACTCTTGACGTATGCCTGGTACATCAGAATTTTTATGGTCTTTGGTGTGATTTCATGTATTTTGTGGAATAGGCTGGTCAGTTTTGTCAGTGAGTCAATTACTTTGTCTATTTGAAAGGTCCATTTGAGATGTCTGTCTATGTTGAGTCCTAAGTATTTAGTATTTTCTAGTTCAGTAAGTGTTTCATTATGTATTTTTATGTCCATTTTATGCGTTTTCCGTTTGGCCTCAAAGTTAATGTAGTTACATTTTTGAGCGTTTAAGGTTAGTATATTTCTTTTTGTCCATTCAGTTAATATGTCTATGTCTTTGTTGATTTGTTTTGTGGTTTCTATGTCATTATTGTTTTCGTAAAATATTCCGAGGTCGTCCGCATAGAGTATTATTTTGCCTCTAATATTTAGCTGCTCCAGGTCATTTATGTATATTATATAGAGTAATGGTCCTAGGATTGATCCCTGTGGGACACCATAGCTGACATTCATATATGTACTTGTGGTTTCGTGTAGTGTGGTGTATTGCTTTCTGTCTTTTAGGTAGCTGTCGAAAATGTTTAGGACGTTGCCAGTGATTCCGATTTTTGATAATTTGTTGACTAGGGTAGTCAGATGTACCGTGTCAAATGCTTTTTTAAAATCGAAAAAGAGTCCGGTCACGCTTTTCCCTTCGTCAATTTTTGTCTGTAAGTAATTTAATAAGTTTATCATGGCTGTTGTGGTTCCCTTTTTTTCTTGAAAGCCGTGCTGTGTTTTCGTCAGTATGTTGAGTTTATTCAAGTGTTCGAGTAGTCTTTTGTGTATTACTTTTTCAAATATTTTACTAAATACAGTGAGGTTTGCTATGGGTCTGTAGTTGCTGGCTTCGTCTTTTTTGCCACTCTTGTGTATTGGGGTTATTCTGGCTATTTTCAGCTCATTGGGGAAAATTCCGAGTTTCATGTGTCTATTTATGAGTCTTGTGATGGTGGGTATTACTGTGTCTTGTATGATTTTGAGTGTTGATGTTTTGATCTTGTCATATCCGGGGGATGCATTTTTTTTTGAGATTTTTTATTATTAGCTTGATTTCTCTGTCTGTGGTTTGTCTGAGGTACATTGAGGCGTTTGTTTTTGGGTCTTGTGGTGGTGTTATTTTTTTCGGTTCATTGATTTGTGTTGCTAGGTTTTCTCCGACTATAGAGAAGAAAGTGTTTATGGTTTTCACTATTTCTTGCGAATCTTCTGTGATAGTTCCATCTTCTTTCTTTATTCTTTTTATGTTGTTTTTTTTAATGTCTGAGTGGGATACAATGCTATTGACGATTTTCCAGAGTTTTTTGCTGTTACCCTCAGCGTCGTTTAGTTGCGCACTATAATGATCTTTTTTTGCTTTTTTTTATGGATGTTTTACGTCTTTTTGGCAGTAGTTATAATATTTTATAAGTTCGGTGCTATGCGTTTCGTTTTTCATTGTTTTATATGCTTCGTCTCTTATTTTAATCTTTTGGAAAATGTCTTTTGTCAGCCATCCTTCTTTAATACTGTTTGTATATTTTCTTTTTGTTTTCTGGGTTGTTTTGTTTAGCTCTTCATTTATGATGAGTTGTAATTCGGCGAAGGTGTTTATTGTATTATTTTTTAGTGTTTTTTCGAGGTTTATATTGAGCTTTTTGTAGTCAGTTAATTTGTTTGTGTACTCTTGTTTTCTGCTTCCTGTCTTTGTTCTTATTTCGAATTCAATCTCGATTGATTTATGGTCACTGAGAGGGGTTTCCGTTAGCTTTAATGTTGGTGGTATTTCGTATGTGATATTTGTAGACACATGGTCTATTATTGTATTGTCGCCTCAATTGTTTTCTCTGGTACAGTTTTTCATCTATTTTATTTAATATTTCAAAGTTTTTATTTTTTAGTACATTTTTGTAGTCTTCTACGGATCTGTCATTTATTTTTAGTAGGTTGACGTTTGTGTCGCCAATGATAATTGTCTTGTCTTTATTCTGTATGTTTGAAATGTTTTGTTCAAGGTATTGAATGTAGTCGCTTTCGTTTCCTTTGTTTGGCTGCCTGTAGATAGCAATGATGCAAATTTTTGGTTTGATGATTTTGATTTTTAATAGTCTATTTACGTCTTTGTATGTTTCCTCTTTATGTACGTCAAAGTCTAGGTTTTTGTGTACATACTAAATTCCAAGTCCCCACATTACAAATTATCTACAAACAAAATTGAATTTTACAACTTTATAAAAATATTCAAAATAATAACGAACTGATCCAACTAGTAAGTTATGTGTAAAAGTATGTTTTTAGGCATATTTGTAAATATGCACGCGCCACTAAATAATCTTTCCTTCGCATTGCGGCAATGCTCTGATCCCTAACCCGACATTTTAGCGAGGGAGTTATTACTGTGCAAATAGATAACATTTTAATTTGTTTCGGAAATACGCATGAGAAATGATTTTTCAAATTTTATAATTATTTTATTTATGTGTTAAATAAAACGGTTTTTTTCTACGAAATGTAGATATATTTCACTGAGAAGCAAATTTTAACGTTTCGTTGTCTTATCTTATCTTAGTCTTATCCAGCGTCATAATGCTGTTATTGTTCTTTTTTAAATTACATTTTGTTTATATAAAATACTATTACTTACAAATATATAAAAGTCCACAATAGCTGTTGATGCTAATTTTTAAAATAATATAAAAAACTTATTAAGAAAATAAAAAAATAACATAACGCGCAAAAAATTTTGGAATACCAAATTTAAAAATATCTAAAGTAGGCCCATTGCACCACATAAAGTGTGATCCACTGAATATCTACATTCGCTGAGGGAGTAATTACATTTATCTCATCAAATTATTGGGAAGTATTACCACAGTATACCCAGAACAGTAGTTTATCTCCGGCCTGTCGGCGAGTTATTAGCCTACTAATGCGTTGACGCTAGGGTTGTCACTTTACTCGTAGCGTCTGAGATTCCGACGCATAAGGTAGATACGAAACCCGAAAATTTCTGTAATTAGTATACCTACTTTCTGCACTTAAATTGCAAGAATGCTGATTAACATCAACGTAGACTTTTAAAAACTCACAGTGTTTGTGATAATCAACACACCTTTTTAGTAAAGCACCACAAACATAAAAAAGGCATTTTTGCAGGAAGCGCATTTTTTTTCTAAAGCGGCGGCTGCGAGCGTGAATGGCACCCTTACTGCCGCCGCCTTGTGCCCCCATATTCTATGTCAATGTGTGCGTCACAGTGCGTGCGTACACGTCGCCGAGCACGCACGCACACATTAAAATGGTAGCGGCCAGTTTGTATGCAGACTTATTACTGTTCTTAGTATACTGTGGTATTACATAATATAATGGTTTTTCATTTTTTTCTAGAAGTCTACGTTCAAATTTATTAGTTTACTACTATACTACTATACTACTGTATATATATAAGGTGATATAAAACCTAGCGTTCACGCCGCGAACCGCTATGCACCATGCACGGGGGGCGAATAGATGGAAGATTGGAGTTAAAGGGATGAGGGTAAATAAAGGGGGTGGTACGGAATCAATGAACTGTAAATTCAAGAGGGTAGGGAGAGGAAAGAGGCACGGAACGTCAAATCTTACCGCTGCGATGTTTCCTCCCCCTTATCACTGCTATGATGATCTTGATCGAAGATTCACTACACACTAATTCAAAGCACTTCTTCGAATTACGAAGGCACGACACTTGCGACAGGGTTCATATAATAACTCAGACACGTATTTACGCAACTTTGCGCATAAATTCTCGATTTCGACACCTTCACTTCGACAGCTGGGTTTCGACTATATAGGTGGGGCGAGGGGAAAGGGAGAAGGAGGGGGGACGAATCAAATGAGTCAGATTAGTAGCGGATGGCGCCGAAATACGAATACTGAACACCTAGTTTAACCCTTCCTTGTCCCCATCCATCTCCTACTAGTCTCTTTTTAATGGAACTTTGTTATTGTAATATTATACATATATTGTTATAATAACGTATCGAGACATAATATCGTCATAATACGTCACTTTATTTGACACGTTTCATTGAGTTATTTATTACCAACTAGTTTCGGCTCACAGCTGAGCCTTCATCAGGGTTGAATATTTTTTAAAATTTATTTCTTTATTAACGCCCTACAGGGCTTTTACAAACAAATAGGTAAAGTGTACATTCAAATATACATATGTTCAAGTATACAGTCAACCCTGATGAAGGCTCAGCTGTGAGCCAAAACTGGTAATAACTAATAACTCAATAAAGTGATGTTAAACAAAGTGATATTTTATTTAAAGATAAAATATTATTTTAATAATACTTTTAAATGTATGTTCTTAGAACACACTTACTTGATTTGTCCACTGCGGGATTATTATTTTATTAAGTTAATTTTTATTAATTAAAAATCATACAAGCGATGCTGTTTATATGCGAAACTTGTACATATATATATACAGGGTTATTTGTAAAACATTAATCATCTCGCAGGACTATACTCCTGCCTTGATTATGAGTCGAAAATGTTCAAGCTATCATGACCTAATATCAATAGTTATGGAGATATGCGACATTAAAGTTTGCATTTTTTTATCAATATTTCTGACTTATTTTTTGTAAAACGTTGGACTATCATTACAGTAACTAATATCAATTACGAAAAATTTATTCGTTTCAATACAGGTTAAATAAAATGATTAAAACCCTGAAAAATTCCAATTGGAAAAGATTCCAATTGGAATTCGAAGGTTTTTATTTTTTATTTGGCTTGTATTAAAGGGAATAAATTTTTTATACTCGATATAAGTTACTGTAATGATAGTCCAACGTTTTACAAAAAATAAGTCAGAATTATTGAAAAAAAAATGCAAACTTTGATGTCGCATATCTCCTTAACTATTTATATTAGGTCATAATAGCTTGAACATTTTTGACTCATAATCAAGGTAGGAGTATAGTCCTGCGAGGTTATTAATGTTTTATAAATAACCCTGTATATATACAACATTAAAACATTTGATAATGTGTGGAAGTTTATAAGATGGAATTGGTGAACGTTGCATTTTGTATCACTTAAGCCAGCTGATACAGGTTTTAAGCCCTAGGCCATCGCATAAAAGACTTCCATATACGTTTCTCATATAAATAGCTCGGTCTCTATGAGACTTATATAATTTTTCTTAATAAAATATTATTTTTTCAGGGTATATTCGACGACGGATTTTGGATAAATTTTCTCGCTTGGTGGATTGCTGTGATTTACAAATTAAAGCGTGTAATTTTTTCTCTTATGATCTGTCATTTTTTGCTTCAATGTTGATGAGCTTAATGTCCTACAGCTTCATAGTGATTCAGTCCAGCTTGGTGCAGGTGACAGGGTTGGTATTTTTCAAATTATTAAATAAGTACTTAATCTCAGTAAGTAAATATATGTAAGTTTTCATATTATTAAAATAATGTTTCATTTTTCAGGAACTAATAATAAAATATATAACTAATAAAGGAAGTGAGGAAAAATGCAGGTTCTGATGACAACAAAACAGTATCAGAATAACATCGATTGGAATGGCATCTTCCAGATTGAAAACTTCCCACACATGGACATTTGGGTTTAAATTTTCACTGTAAATCGGGTGTAATCACAAAATAAAATTATAACTAATGTTTTTTTTTAAATCGTAATAGTTATACCTACCTTTATATTTGCGGTACAATTTATTGACCTTATGTTGGTAATATAAATAAAATAATATAGAATCTGTAGGTACATTAAAAATATTTTAGATTATGATAAATTGTACGAAAAGTGCTCTCTCATACATATATTTACGTACATACTGAATGTTTTATTTAACAGCTTTTTGAAAATTTATAAAATGATATCTGTTGTTATTCTATATTATATTATGTAAAATTATACACATAGGTATGTGTATAAATACACAACGATGCAATTTTGGAGTCCCGCCTTTTATTGTCATAGCATATTATATTTGCACCTGGGAGTACCTGTGGCTAGTTCTGGAAGCCATTAAACCCGGCCGCACGGCTGCGAAATTATCAAGAGGCACATTTTCGGCGAATTTTACTGCCGGGAGCGCCGCCTAGCAACAGCAAATAAACTGTTGTTCGCTAATCCATCCCCACGCCGCCGAAAATGTATAAAAGCCGTGCGCTTATACTCCCAGCCAGGATATACGGTTCCAAAGGCTTCAACAGTCCTCGCCTTACTAGGGAGGGATTCCTGGCGAACCTAGGAAACGATATCTCCGCCGCAGTCGAGTATCCTCCTGCCGGGCAGTACCAAGGCGAGCTTGCGTGAAGCTCGAGTCTTGTCGAGAGTTTATCTCCGAGAAGTCTCTTCGCCATCGCTCTTGCTGTCGAGTTTTTTCCGGCAAGAGCCACCGCCGAATCTGTGAAGTGAGCTCAATAATCCCACCGTAATATTATTTTGTGACTAGACCAGAGCCAGAGACATATAAATGCTTGTGCTAATTGTATTTTATATTATATGTCCTCTTTTATATTTCGACTGTCTATATGTCCGTGTGTTCCTGTATATTTCTACCGTTTGTATTTCTATGTAAATAAATTGTGAAAAAGCAGCTTTCTATGTTATTTCCACGTCTCTGTCACTTGCACACATAATTTGAAACGAACACAGCTGTTTCAATGTCTTCTTAGATATAATGTAATAATAATAAAGATGTCAACTACATCAGCATTTACTGAGTTGCTAGATCATATCAGATCATATGCACCTGAGAGCCAATATATTATCTTATATCAATTTTTGGAAAAAATGACTTAAATACAGAACACCATATTCCTTAATTATTGAAAGTTTTATACTTTTAATTTAACAGATATAACAACATAATAAAGTATTAAATACATTGTAATTTCGAGCAAAAAAACCTAAGCACACATAATGTATTCTGGTTCTTAATTTTTTAACACAATATGACAATATGGAATATTATTGTGCGTCCAGTCACTATATTCTAATGTTCAGATGGTATTGTTGTTGTGCGTCAATGAGTACAATATGAAAATATTACAAGTATTGAATTAAAATAGAAAAAAATGTCAAATAAGTATTATCTGAATCCCATAAATTTCGAAATATATGGAATATATGATAAGGGAAGTACATGATAGCTGCAAATCAGGTGGCAAGATCTCTGTACTATCCCGTAATTAGAAAAGCGGAGCTCAGCCAGCGACCAAAGTTGGCACTGTGAATGGTACCCACCGCTTACCCGGGACCGTTCTAAGAGCAAAAGCTTCCATATCGGTCCTACTCAATCGTCTCCAGGTTGACATTTTTTTTCAACTACAATGCAGGACCATGCTCCCTCCCTCGGGTCGTATAAACCTTTGCGAGGGGGCACGGCCGCAAACACAACCATTCACAGCCTCCGTCGCAAGGAAATAATCTTTATTAACATCATACATAACATCATACAACAATATATAAACAAGAATAATAATATTAAAAAAAAAACAGAATAAAATAAAAATTTCACAAGACATCTCCCACGGCGGCGGCAGTGGATGTCGGTTGCAGTTGAGAGAAAATGAAATGATAATTCATGAAAACAAAATAAATAAAAAGACCTCCCCCAATTCGGGGAAAACATAAAGAAACCAAAGTTGTCAGTATTCAAATCAGTTTTCAGGCCAACCTTAGTGTACGGCCACGAGCGCTGGATCTTGAATGAAAGTACCCGCTCAAAGCTACAGGCCGCCGAGATGTGATTTCTACGAGGTATAGTTACTCAAATAAGATGTCTCGATGTAGCCTTATTGACGATTATCGAGAAATCACAGTTACGGTGGCTGGGACATATAGACTGCCAAAGCGGATATACCAACGGGCCGTCCTAGGAAAAGCTGGCGGAAACAGTTGGAGGACTGCTGTGAAGCGAGGTTGCAACTAAATTGGGCTGACGTGGAGAGAGAAGCCCAAGATAGGAAAAGAAAAAGAAAACTATGCGGTGCAGGGACCCCGACCCATTAAGATAAGGGGTAGAAGAAGAAGTTCAATTTTTCAAGAACACAACACAATTTTATTCTCAGGGGGATATCATTAGTCATGTTATATATGGATTTTTTTTACGCTTCAACAGGCCAAAGTGAAACAGAAGCGAAACACATCACAAAACACACAGGCTTGAGTAAATCACAAAGATTAATTGTGACCTCACCGAGAATAGAACCCAGAACCCTTGGTGTGAGAAGCCAGTGTCAAGCCTACTAAAATAGCTTCCTCTCTATGAGACACACGAGTATATCTTTATTAATAATGTTCCCTGGGGATTAAATCCAGTATTGTGTTCTTTAAAAATTTGAACATACTCAAAATATTCTGGATTTAAAATTATGATACAGACACTCGGGCTAGGTGAATAGTATCATTAAAAAACAACGAAAAATACTTAAAAATTATCTTGCAAAATATGCAGCATTATAATTGAAGCTGTAAATATGAACTTCTTCATTAAAAATTAATTAATTGATTACGCAGTGTAATATAAGACAGGTCAGTTTGACAGTTACCATTATCGTAACACCCTAAATGTCTTATAACGTGGGACATATAGTTATGTGAATTTTATTATTTAGATACAATGATTTTTGGGACTTTGTTGGACTCTGTCACTACCGGTATTATTTAGTTAAAAACCTTTCCATCGTCAGGGTGTTGTACAACAGTACAACACTCTGAAGTTTTTCTGAAACATGTTGGTGTAATTAATCAAATAAAAGAAGTAGATATATACAAATAATACAATCTATATTTTTTAAATTTAATATTAGATAATATTATTAATAAATCGGAAATGTCCTTATTATTTGGCAAAGTTTGGCCACCCTACGTGCAGTAGATATAAAAAATTAATTATAGGCACTACATAATAATATTGTTCTGATCAAAAATTTTAGAGATTCAGATACTGTCAAACGCATCAATGTCACAAGTATCCTTCACGCACGAGGCGAAGTACGTAAGCGTGTGGAGTACGTTTTACACGAAAATACGTTTCACATGGAGTAGGTTTCACACGAAAATATATCAGAAATGTCTACTGCAACGGGAAACTCTCGAAAAAAAACATACAATCTATTTTGTGCCACAAAACCTTTCTTAGTTTTGTATTTCTTATTCGGAGTTAAGAACTGTGATATTTCCGGTGAAACTGTGGTTCGCAGCGGCACTCGCACCAATTTTTACTCCCTGATTTTCGGTTTCGGACTCCTCGCGTTTAATGGAGCAAAAGCCGTGAAGAGATTCAGGTACTATTATTTTTCTCTCGGATTGAGCCAAGCGATTTTTGATGTTATTATGAACGTACCGCCGACCCTAATGAGTATCTTATTTATTTTGATATCCGTGTACTTTTGCGGTCCACAAATAGAAATATTTTATGAAAATATTGATTTAATAGATACATATCTAAAGGTGGATAAAAAAAAATATTACAGATTATTGAAAAAGTACCTTATAATTGCGGAAATCGTGTTCATGGTGATCAATTTTGTTTCAATTTTATTCGATACTTTTGTATACCAATTGACTTTCGAACTGGTCCTTTGGTACGTCATGAAAGGATCTGTCGAACTATACGGGATTCAACTGACAATATACATATCCGTTTTGGTTCATCGAGTGCAAAAATTAAACTTTTTACTCGAATCAAATTTCTTCGGAATGGATAAGAAAATCCTTTCAATAACTGACAATAAGTACTGGTGGCAAAGTGACAAAAGTCGTAAAGATGACGAGAACTTTCATGGTGCGAATGTCGAAATTCTTCACCTAATGAAGACCTATGACAAAATTGCTGACTGCGCGCAGATACTGAATACCTGCTACGGATTCGCGGTAAGAACTATTTTATATTTTATTTACACGTTGTCAATCTTCAGGTATACTAAAAAAGTTCGTAAGGCCTTTTAGGAAGAAAATAAAGCTTCCTATTCAAAAACAGCAAAATAATTTTATGGCGACATTAATATTAATAAAAATAAACTTAGTTTCCACCACTTTTGTATTGACAAAAATATCAAAATGTTTCAGAGCCCATGGCCCTTTCGTCAAGATACAATTATATACTAACAAATTAAATTCAAAAATTGAAGTAAGACAGTCAAAATATTAAAAAATATATAGGTATACGGAAAATGAATAATAATGACCTAATTATTATGAAAATAAATAACTACCTACTTAACATGAAAATAAATTTAAAAGATAACTATTTGTAAAAAGAACCTACTCAATAATGACCTACTTAACATGAAAATAAATTTAAAAGATAACTATTTGTAAAAAAGACCTGATTATTTATAATATTCAATTTACTATTAACACTTTTTCTTGTTACCAAAATTTAAAATTGAATTGAATTATAATTTAGGTGTTTTAGAAGCAATAATTATTCCGAATTTTCTTACCATCTTTTGGCTATGGATAATTTTTTTGTTATTAATAAATTTGTTATAAATAAATATTAATATTATTACAAATTATACAGAATCACAGATTGATAAATTAGAAATTTTGGGAATAAAAAAAACTGTGATTCTGTGTAATCTGTATGTAAAATTTGTAAACCCTCTGTTCCGCACAGAAACAAGCAATGTAAGGGTGGTCCGCCATGTTCGCTCCAGGACGCCGAGAATGTAGGTAGCGTCGCACAGTGGATCGAAACCGTAATTTGAGGGACTTAGGGACCAACTATCTTTTTTACTTTTTTATTTATGCGGATGGATAGAGCTCATCTTATCAATAGTTGTCCTATGAAACTTTTTCCTAAACTTTATAGTTCGGGCAAAAAAAAAGTTTTGTATTTTTTGTATGGAGCGGATCAAATAAAATTAATTTTCTGCTAAGTGGTGACTGACCCTGCTTTGAAACCTTTTTTTCTCATACCTTGTCTAGTCTACCATCGTTTGATGCTATGAACATGTACATAACTTGCAACTCTACCAGATAAATGGATCGAAAAAATAAATAAATGTATATATTTATAACATTATTTTTTATTTTCTTACTTTCTTTTATGTCAAACTAAATATGAAATAGTGAGTACAAGTACATTATAACACAAATATTCAACAAAAAACCCAACAAAATTAGACTAAAAACTAACTAAATGAACACTTAATAATACAACAGCAAACTTATTTTTTTTAAATTGTAGATAGTGGTTTTGCGATATATATACAGGGCGTACCAGAGCTTGCAGCAGAAACTTGGCCGTTAGATTCCTGACAATGTTATGAGTCTAAAATGTTTAAGCAACCATGGCCTAATATCAATAGTTATGGAGATGTGCAATATCAAAGTTTTCTTTTTTAAATTTTTGCTAGGTTTTCATCATTTTATGCGACTTGCATTAAAGCGAATGAATTTTTCATAATTGATATAAGTTACTGTAATGATAGTTCTACTTTTGCAAAAAAATAAGTAATAAATATTGAAAAAAAATGCAAACATTGATATTGCATATCTCCACAACTATTGATATTAGGCCATGGTTGCTTGAACATTTTAGACTCATAACATAGTCAGGAATCTACCGGCCAAGTTTCTGCTGCTAGCTCTGGTACATCATATACTATCGTAATTTGTAAAATAATATGTTGGCTGTTGTATTATTAAGTGGTCATTTAATTAGTTTTTAGTCGAATTTTGTTGGTTTTTTTGTTGATTATTTGAGTTATTATGTACTTTTACTCACTATTTCATATTTAATTTGACATAAAAGAAATTACGAAAATAAAAAATAATATTATAAATATATACGTTTTTGTATTTTTCGATCCATTTATCTGGTAGAGTTGCAAGTTTATGTACACGTTCATAGCATCAAACGATGGTAGACTAGACAAAGTATGAGAAAAAAAAGGTCTCAAAGCGGGGTCAGTCACCACTTAGCAGAAATTTAATTTTATTTGATCCGCTCCATACAAAAAATACAAAAGTTTTTTTTTTGCCCAAACTATTAAGTTTAAAAAAAAGTTTCATAGGACAACTATTGATAAGGTTAATGAGCTGTATCCATCCGCATAAAGAAAAAAGTAAAAAAAGAAGGTTGGTCCCTAAGTCCCTCAAATTACGGTTTCGACCCACTGTGCGTCGGTCCGGATAAAATACAGTGCGGGCGCCTCGTATATTTTGCGGTGAATGCGAAATTCTTCGTAGAGAAGCCCCAGTCGTATTCCGAAATTCTCAGCCAGGAGCGCATAAAAAGGCAGAGGCTCGGTCCAAAGTAAAACAAGGGTCGAAGCAGGAGAGAAGAAAAACACACGGTAAATGCTCCAGTAGGCGTCTAGCGCATTTAAATACTTAATAATATAATAAATAAGTATTTTTACTTCCTT